>MU394117.1:69657-87524 GCA_022578605.1 Camillea tinctor
CCACCCCGCCCCCCCCCCCACCCCCCCCCCCCCCCGCCCCCCCCCCCCCCCGCACCTGCCAGGTCTTAGCATCCTCTTCAATAAGGAATTGGAGAAGGGGCAAGAAAGGAACCTTTGTATCCCTTCGCTTATGACGGAGACAGCATCAACATTAGATAGGGGGCACATGTGCATACAAGGAAAACAAAGGTATAACAACTGGGTTGCTGTCGAAACAAAATAAATTGCGCCTTGCAATAAACATAATACCGCTAGGCTTAGTTGATTAGGAGTATCTGGAATTATCTCCTTCCCGTCCCCTTATCCCACTCCTCACTTAGATCGTCATGATGGAACCAAGCACTACCGGCATTAACACCCTTATTAATATGTACATATAGAATGATTGTCAATGGCACCTAGGGCCCGCCTCTACTCCACATTTTGTTTTGTGTGTGTGTGTGTGTGTGTGCTCTCTCTTTCTCCCCGGTTATATATAGCCCTCTAGTTAAGCTCGAGCTTGTTTATATCTCGAGGCTCTCCCGGCTTCGAAGAACTGCTTTCCCTCCCCCTTTCTCTTTTCTCTCTCTCTCTCGCACGCGTCCATCCCATGTCTATCGGTACATATATCGCCCCCACATTCCTAGAGCAGCTTAAGAACTTCAGATTTGCATTGCACCCAACTGATCCATCTCTGAACTCTTGCACAATGTCGGCTGCCCGCAAATTTTTTGAACTGTAGAAGAAATGAGGCAAACCGGCTCGCCCCTCCTACCAATCCTCCTTTTGATCTTTTTTCATTACAACAAAACAAATATTATGCATGGACTGCTTGAACCACAGGACTTGGAAGCCTTTCCACTTCCTGAGTCGTTCCTTCGACAGTTTCCTCTCCGGTTTCAGATATATCCTTCTCTACGGGGGAGCCTGGTTCCGGTGTAAAAAACTGTGCCTGTGGTAGGTCGGATCCAATACCCTCATCCTCATCGTCTAGCGGCGGTAAGGGTGAACGCCTCCCCTCCGAGAAGCTGATAGCAGCATCGCTATCTTCATCCGATGGAACTGTCAAGCCACCCATGGCTGCTGCTCTGTGGGCCCTTGAAGAGGAGTACTTACGATGTAGCTCACGAAAAGACCTAGCTGTCGCGGTACTCGCGCTGGCGCCCGACCCACGTCGATCAGACCGCCCTGCGAGCTCGCCGAGGACAGAGTGAAAATCATCAGCACTGACGGGGGATGTTGAGCCTGGTTCATCGCCCGACTGGCCTTGTTTGCGGTTCTTGATGCGCTCGTCGGTCGAAATACCATGTAGCTCTTCTCCAAAATTAATAACGGATGCTTTCTTGCCATGCACCGTAAAGCTTCCAGTCCCGCGGGTGAGGACCTCGTCGCGTATTGTTTCGTCCGACATGCCGCCGCTGGATGCAGAATCTTTCCCTCTTCTACTCCGGTGATGCGATAGGTGCCCTGCGCCGTCTCTTAATGTCCGCTGTAAGCTGCGGCGTATTTTGTTCCGCTCTAATTTGTCCTTGTCGGACCCAGGAACGCTTGGTCGCTTACCGTAGTCAAGCATTTCGTCGTTCTTACTCGGAGGACTAGACTGCTGCTCTAATGTGCGGACGGGTTCTAGTTCGAGAAGCCCCGCCTGCTCGAGTACTTGCATCTCACGGGCTTCCTCTTCGGCTTGTTCGTCGATAGCATCTTGTTCTGGTTTAGGCGATGGGCTCGACGTAAACCGTGGCGGGGTGGATGGTGGAAAGAGTCTAGAGGACGATGCGACGCTTGAGACCGATGTCTTCCTAGTACTGTGCTGGTCAAAGCTGAGAGGTGGCATATCTTTGAATGCGGGAATACTCGCGCTAGTGGGTGGTGTCTGGAACACATCTGTCCCCGGTGAATCTTCGTCAGTAGGTTGGATGGACTCAGACGAGTGCGATTGTGATAAGAGGGGTTGAGATCGTGGGCTCTGTTGCTGCGTCGCATGTGAATTACTTCTTGAATCTTTGGACACATCTTTGGTGGGCGCGAGGGCCAGCTTTCCGGTGGAAGAAGTGTTAGGTCGGGCTGGGCTCTCTCCAAGGTCGCCATTGACTTGCTTTTCCTCGTGAAGATCTAATGCAAGGACGTCCCGGTGACACTTCAGCCGCCAAATTTCGGTACGAGACCATTTGAGTTGGGCTATTATTTTAGCAGCACCCACCCGAACTTGCTCTCGGGTCTTTTCCTGTATGGGGGCCAATATTAAGAGGTGCCGGGCGTTCCTAAGCTGAGTATCAAGTTGCTTCTGGGCGGTTTGGAGCTTTTCCTCTGCCTCTTCGATCTTCTGTTGCATGATTTCTCTCCGAGCTATCAGAATATCACGTGCCATTTGATGATCAATCTTACCCCGGTTGATGGTCACTTCTCCTGTTGGTGTCTGGATAAGCTGGGTTGTGTCGGTATTATCAAGCCTTCTGATAGCACGACGACTTTGTCCTTCATAGTTGCCCCCAACCAGACCACGCATTCTCACACCAGAGGTTCTGAATGCGGCCGCATAGTTAAGTTTTGCGAGCCAATCATTCCTGTCTTCCTCACTTTGCGCCAGGAGAACTTCTTCTAAGCCACCATGTCTAACGTAGATGAAGGCGTTTTTATGTTTCTTGTAACTATTATCCCAGAGCGCGACCGCGCCATCAGTAGACATCAATGCATCCGGCTTGAAATTTTCGAGGGGAGGGTTGAAGATGAGCGGTATACCGTCATGCCCAGATTTAATGTGTAACTCGTACTGATGCATGAGATTCTTGACCCATGCCGTGTTGCGAAAGAAATATAGCTGTGCCCCTGTTAAAATAGCCCCCCATTCCTGCCACGGTGACCGTGTTTTCTTCTTTTTCGGGTCTTTGCGCCAGAGTGTTCCCACTTTGGTGACTTTGATGTCTACGATGCCAGGATGAGCTTCTTGGGGATTGTTTGCTGTCTTCTCCGTCATAAAAGCGTCTGGCCGTGACCGCGCCGACACAATCTGCAACACACCCGTCTTGAAGAAGGTTTTCTGTAGCTCTTTTAGGTTAAGCCTGTTAGCCGTGCCTAGGTAGCTGTAGTGCTCTTCAAGGGGTATCTGATCTTTTAGAGGTGGTCGTAACGTGTCCAGTTTGCCATCGAGTATCAGCGTATATGGATCGATGGGATCTCTAGACCTTCGCATCGGTTCGTTCGCGCTGTTGCTCGGAAACACGGATTTCTTTTTTGATTTCAAACTCCCGGGGCGTTCGCCGTTTAGTATAAAGTCGTCCTCCACATGTATGAAAGGAGTATAGCTGATATTATCATAGAAGCACTCGAGGACGTCATCGAATATGCCCTCGCCTCGAGTGTTCTTTAGATAATCGGCCTTCTGCATTTTGTATTTGTTGTTTTTATTGAATACATCAGTGTGCAAGATCAGCAGGGAAAATGCTATGAAATAAGCCTGATCTGGCGTCGAGTAGATCCCGGGATTGCATTCGTGGTAACGATTGGCGAACGCTTGCAAGCACCTATCAATCTGCTGCGTTTCTTTGGGGAGCTCAGCTTCCATTAGGAGCTTCCGTATTGCCATGTCCATAGGTTCTTCGAAAAAGCTGAACGACCGCATGTAACTCCGAAGGACCGCAGCTGAAAATGCATCAGTTTCCTTGGAGAGGGCACTCGCGATCACCCCTCGATTAAGGACCTCCTCAATACGCGCTAGATATTTAGCAGGGGTGTCGTCTTCCTTACGTTCGGGAAGCGTGACGGGTTCCCTAGTTAGTTGCAACGAGTTGTTCTTGGAGGTATTGGACCCGGGCGTTGCTGGCGTTAGACTGCCTTGGCGAAAGGGATCGGTGTTTTGTCGCATGCGACCAAGACCGAGGAGGTCACCAAAACTTTTGCGGCCAGTAGAAGACGAGGTACGCACCGCCATGGGACGCTGATGGTCGACGGAACCCTCACCAAGAGAGCTCATCGTCGAAGATCTGCCCCTGAGAGTCAAATTAACCCTGGTCGGGGATGACTGACCTGAGTTGCGAGAATTGGGCCTAAATAAAGCAGTTGCAGGCGAACCCGAGGACTTGGTTAGATTAGTGAGGCCATGGCTCGGGGAGGCTAGGGGGGTTGACCGGTCTTGGCTAGTTGATGGACGGGAGCGCTCGGTAGGGCGCCCTGTGGACGTGGAGGTACGGGGAAGTGAAGGGGTGTTGGAAGTCGTCATAGTTAATGCCGGCATCTTGGGCTTCTGGGGTAGATGTCCTAAGGGAAACAGCGGTTCAGGTTGTTTCTGTTTGCGCCGGGGAAGTCGAAAAAAACTACTTGTAGAAGCTGTCGGTAGCTGCATAGATAGGCCGTGATCAAATGAACTTCTGTCGGATCTCGACGATTCAGAGAAGCGAGTGACTGGTAGGCACAAGGCTGGCCCCTGGTCTTCGTGGTTGGGCGGAGGTGAGATGGAAGTATGCGGTCTTCGGGGCTCTTCAAAGGTGACGGTCTGTTTGCTAGTGGAGGCCGAGGCAGAGGCCGAGGAGGAGGTACGCGGATTCACTATCCTCCGCTTCTCTTTCTTGTTCCCAGGGGAGAAAGCAAGCTTGGAAGACAGTTCATGGTCGCCCCGAGGAATATCGCTTGACCTCCGAATCCGCATAGGCATTTTAATCCGAGGGGGCTTCTTGGAGGGGTTTACGTCGGCGGTAGGTGCAGTGGTGATAATGGATGGAGCTGGGGGTGTCTTGATGTTAGCAGGTTGGAAGAAGCACGAGGGAAAGGTCGGCCACGCACGTTGAGGCAATGGCGGTGGCTTCTCGGCCTGCTGCTGCTGCTTCAATCTGGCCGATAGTTGAGAATCCGAGGCATTGCGAAACCTCAGCATGCTGAATCTACGGTGCTTTGGTGTTTCCTCCTGAATGGGCGGGGACTCAGGGCGGTCATAGGGATCTTCAGTTCTAGAGGGTAGGGTGGTGTCGGTTGAGGGTTTGCTAGCCTCGCCATTCTCGGCAATATCGCCAGCGGCATCGTCAGGACTTAGGAAATCGTCGGCTTGCGACTTGCGTGAAAGTTGTTGATCGGGAGTGATGGGGGTATCAGGATCGATTAGGGTGGTGTGTCGCCGCATGTCGGTCTCGCTAGCCATGACGCCACGGCGTCGGAGGAAAGGCATGATTCCCAGAGGGAAGGTCGCGTCGATCTAGAAATGACACAGACTTTATCTTGAGGCTATGACTGGCAAATAGCGACAGCGACAGCGACAGCAATAGCAATGGCCGATGGTCATCACGTCAAGATTTGCTACAGCGGCGGTGACCCATTGTCATCAGTCGGTAGCTGGCGTCTTGAGAGAGAGGGGGGGAAATAAGAACACTCTCGCAGAGATCAAGAAGGATGAGTAGAAACGGAGAAGTCTGTTCAGGTTAGGTCAAATGGGTTTGGTAGAGGCGGTAAAATAATTTGCAGTGTAATTAGATAGATAGGCAAGTAGGCAATCACGAAGCCGGAGGGATGTTAAGTTGCATCAAGACGGGTCGGGTTTGAGTAGATGGATAGATGGATGTAGGTAGGTAGTAGGTAGGCAAGTAAGTAAGAAGTGGTAGGTAGTAAGTATGTATGTATGTAAGTGTGTATGTAAGTAGTAGGTAGCAACACAAACAAGCAGCAACTACTAATAAAAAGGTTCTAGTGCAGGTTAAGCAAGTAAAGGTAGATTTGACGATTGATTTGGTTGATGGTACAAATTGCTGGACTAGGCTGGAGTCGATTTGATCGGGTTGAATGGGTCTAATGTTATTAAGTTATGTGCTAATCAGAGGTATGTATTACCATCTGGTTTTGTACTGTGTAAGTAGATGACAGTCTTGCGTACTCAGCTCATTTACTGGTCTTGCGTGCCCTGAGCCCTGCCAGACATGCATCGACTCCAGTCAGGTTTTCTTTACAACCGCATTTACTTGCATGGGCGCAAGGAGGCTTGAGTGGACGCATGAGCAAGTAGTCGTTATGTCGCAAGTACATGTAAGTGATGTATGGATATACTTAGGTCCCTTTTTCTTATCCCCGTCCGTGGTCCACTACTGGGCTAATTTATCTCCGTAGCTTTTAACCCTTTTACCGGCCCTCTTATGAGGTCCCAACAGCCCTGGAGGTACTTTTTGCTTATTAAGTTGTAGTGCCGGGCCGCTACTACATACTTAGACAAAGTTACAAGTTTTACACTGGAGGTTGCCCTTCAACCCCGCTATCTGTAACTTGCATCCGACCTCCAGTACCTCCTACCAGAGATATCATATGTACCTAAATGGACCTAACCTAGCCTAACCAAACCAAACCAACCCAAATCTGACCTGACATAAGCAGGTCCAAGTGAGCAAACCCCTGCAGATTAGGTTTTGGATGGCCAATTAGATCTCGCCTTTGGATATGTCTACTACCTACTACCTACGTTGTAGTTAGCAGGCAGCCTCTTTCCCTTCTCAATCCTCCACCTACCTGTCTGCAACACAATATAATATCTATAGACCTAGATATCAAGTTGTCATTTTGATATCTAGCCTACATCTCTCTCAACTCTTCATGACATTGACTGCCAATGCTAATCCGGCACACCCGCCACCATGGCCGTAATATACTATATTCCACGTCCATCTTTTCTAATAGTCTTTCTATTATTTTACCTTACCACCATTTTTACCCCCTCTAATGCTACCACGCTCCCGAGGCTCACACCCCCACCGTCTGACACTAGGGGTTCTTTCTTTGGCCGTCTACTCTCCTTTCCCTCCATCCGGTCCTCGAGAAAGTCTACCAAGAACTTAAATCGCTGGCTCGAAAACCACCCGAAACTTGTCAACAACTTACGGGCCTATGAAAACCAAGTAGTCATCCGATTCAATCTCTCGACAGGCCAACACGAAGCCGCCTTGCGAAAGGCCATTGATCAGGTAAGAAAGACAATTCTCTGGAAGGAAGGGAGGGGTATTGGCGAAGCCCCCCTTATTCTCCTCCAATGATTTAGTTCTGGTTTATCCTAATAAATTCCGCTTACAGATGTTACTGGATGTTTGGGACTTCACGGCAAACTATACTGATATTCGACTCGAAGGCCGCCGAATCCGGCCTCTGTTGGGCATCTTGCCCCCCTCTCTACAAGATAACCATTCCATATTGATTCCCGATCTTGCTCGTGTCGTTGCTGATACCTACCCATCTAATGCGCCGCCCGACCCCGCCATACACTCCTTATCAAACGCTCGAGGCATTACTCCAGCGCACGATATCCCATCTCCTAAGCGGCAGGGCGTCGATGATGTATTCTTCCATGATTACCAGCCGCTCTCTGTTATTAGCACATGGATGCGGTTACTTGATTCAATGTTTAGGGGACGAGGTCTTGTTCGCATGATTAACATTGGGAAATCCTACGAGGGCCGTGATATTCCAGCCTTGAAGGTAGGTATGCGACCTAATGATGTCACGGATGGTCCCCACGAACGTCGAGACACGATCCTCATTACCGGCGGTATCCATGCAAGAGAGTGGATATCTACGAGCTCAGTCAACTACGTGGCGTGGAGTTTTATTAGATCAATCGACAATGATCCGATGGTAACCAAGATTCTACAACACTTTGACCTCATTTTCATACCTGTTCTCAACCCAGATGGATACGAATATACTTGGGAAGTTGACCGTCTTTGGCGAAAGTCCCGACAACGTACCAAGATGCAGTACTGCCCGGGATTCGACCTAGATCATGCTTTTGGATTCCAATGGGATACCACGGAACATCAGACTGAGCCTTGCTCGGAAAGCTACGGCGGAGATGAACCTTTCCAAGCCATTGAAGCTGCTCGATTAGCCGACTGGGCCAAGAATGAAATCAAGAACGGGACTAATTTCGTGGGGTATCTCGACTTGCACTCTTATTCTCAGCAGGTCTTATTCCCTTACGCATACTCTTGTAATGCGCAGCCCCCCAATATGGAGAATCTCGAAGAAGTAGCTATGAATCTCGCAAAACATATGCGGCTTTCCAATGGCGAAGTGTATACCGTCGCGTCGGCCTGTGAGGGCGCCGTCTCTGGCATCTCGGGTATGCACAAAACCCGGATCGAGGCTGGGGGGGGCTCGGTCATCGACTACATCTTCCACGAGTTTGGAGCTCGGTATAGCTACCAGATCAAATTAAGAGATACCGGCAGCTACGGGTTCCTGCTACCCAGTGATGGTATTATCCCCACTGGGGAGGAAGTTTTTCAGGCTATGAAATATTTTGGAGATTACCTCTTGGGCAATAATGGTCGTGAAGGAGCCCAAAACGGTGTAATCATCGAAGACGACGCCGAACAAGCGACGGACAAGAATGACGAAACAGAGGAAAATATGGAACTACGGAAACGCAGGCGGAGAAGACGGTCTTAACGTGCTTTTAACCAGCCTTTCCCCCTTGTCATTTTCTTCGCGCCCCCCCCCCCCCCCCCTCCCAAACCCTTCCCCTTCCATTTCTTGTTCAGCGAGTGGAGATAACACACATGTATATTATAATGTCTGTCTAGCGTTTGGTGTTACGGCCGGAACTGGTGTGAGCAAGGTACTACAATCTAGGTTACATTACGCTTTCAAATGTAGATGATCACTTATAGGGGTAACTAAAGCCATGACTAGAATGTTTGTTGGAAGACAAGGAGGATTAGAACCGGTTGTTGGTAGGTATTTTTGAGACACGATGAGGCTAATTACACGTCCTGTGATGGATAATGTGGTATTCGCATAACCTAATTGATTTTGTGTTTGCTGATGACACCACTATATAAACTCTTGCGTGATACTGATATGGATTATGTGCTCTCACAACGACCAAACCGATAGGAACCTTGACCTAGGTTACCGCCTTATCTAGGCATTTTGGATCATCTTGACTCCGGTCATTAGGGCTAGAACCTTTAGCGCCAGGTCGCTGAGAAAGCTGATGGTAAAGCCGGGTAGACGTCCCTGGGGCCCGCTGCTGGTGTAACCGGCAGCATACCAAAAGCGGCCGAAGACCCAAGCGGCTCCTAGCCCTGCCGAGGCCTGGGGGAAGTGCAGGCCGGAGATCAGGAGGGCAGTCAGGAAGGGTGCTAGATTCTCGGTGTAGTTACCATGGGCACGCTGGGCGAGGTTGAACTTGTAGGCCTTGGGGTCCTTGTCGGCCTGTTCTTTGGTGGCGTAAGGGGTAGGGTAGGCTATTCCGCTGTTCTTGCGGGCGTTGGCCGTTAAGATGAAATGGTAGGTGTTGATCAAGACACTTGAGGCAGCGACAGTGAGGACGTAGCTATATGCCAATGGAATGGCAAGCAGGCAATCTGGTTAGCGAGCTGTTCGATTGGTCGGGCCAGGGTGGTTGGCAGATATACCGTATTGACATGAAATCAATAGGTATTTACAACTAATATAACAACGTTGTATATACACGGTGTGACAAGGAGCATCTTAGCTTACCCATATTCAGTCGGGACCTGTAGTGCGTAAGGCATAGTGTTTAATAGTGAGATGAATTGGATAAGAGCAAAATATGGATATCTTTCCAAGTTTTGAAGTGACGACTTGCTTATAATTTACTCAGAGGGGGTGGAAGGAATTAAGACAATGGGTTTTGAGTTGTTGAGTAGGAGTAGTGGTAGTAGTAGTAGTAGGTATAATAGCTTAGCTACATACATACATACCTAGTAGCTAAGGTAAGTAGGTAGGTGTCAAGAATTATATACTACTTCCGCCCGATCGAATCCACGTCATGATTTATTTTTGTTTTCGAAATTACCTAGTAAAAAAAAATTTTCTATATTAACCAAGCTAGTAGGATGAAACTATAGGCGATTTCCCACTCATTGCAAGCCTCTTGACCCTAGAGCGAAACGGCTCCTGACACAAGCAAGTAGATCAAGGTGTTGTTTGTAAGGCGTTCACAGCGTTAACTGTTACAAGGTCCAATTTTTTGCCCGACTGAAAAGAAAAGGGGGGGGGGGGGGACCTACTAATATACAACCACCCCCGATTTTGCGTATACCCACCTTCTACTCTATTACCTACCCTTGTTCGTACACATAGTATGTACATTACATAGTAGGTCTTCAGTTGTTAAGACCACGGCCTGCCGTGCGGACCTCATTGACTCTGTCCCTCTTTTATCGGCAGACGGGCAGAGTGTCCGTCCGACTATCATGGTAGACACTGAAGTTTACACGAGTCGTAGAAGAAAATGGAAGAAGTTTATTAAGAAAGCAGAGAATTTGCCCGAATGCGAGTCCTATGAAGGATTATCAGCCGCACTAGGGTAAAATTCAATCGTACAACTACACATAGAATGAGTGGTTGGTCAATGGCATTATTAATATGTGAGGTTAGGTTTGTAATAGGTATGTCCATAGGTATTATGATTTGTAGTGTACGTATAACCTACTACACTACACTACTGTTACTATAGTGCATATGCGTATGTTGTATGTTACGAAATGATCCGTGCACATGTGCATATTTGAACCTATAGCAGGTATTGTGTATCCAGATACCAATGTCTAGTATGTACATAAGTCACTACCTACTATGTAGGTACGTCAACCATTACCTAGTACATGTACTGAGTACCTTGGTTAGGGGGCAGACATTACTAAGTTTCAAGTACTACTAGTACAGTGTATACTACTAGGTACTACCTACTATGTACTACTACTAACTAGTACTTAAAAAAGCCACGTTCCGGATAATCAAGCTCCGACCGCCCTGTCCACTGGCCGCCTTGCGCCTGGGCAGGTGCTGGCCCTGACCTTCACTTGCCCTGTACTCCTGCCCTGTACTTAGTACCTAGGTTGGATAGATGCAGGTCCATGTCAACCGTCTTCCGCTAGGAACACCTGAAAGCTCCGTATACCACATAACTTGGCACCGGATCGACTTTTGAACGGAGGACGGAGAAGCGGACCAAAGAATCCCAACCCAACGCCCAAGCGAATTGACCATTACCCGGCCTCTTCCTTAGCAACTCTGGCCATACTACGTCAATAGGCCCTTCTAGGGCCCAACCCAGTCTCCCGACCATGAGTTCTTGTAAGTCAGGTCACGTACAAGTCAACGAGTTCACCTAACAAAATTGTGCTGACCACTGATCACGCCCGCGCCAGTAAAACAATTCATCCGCAACGTACGTGCGGCCAAGACCATCGCCGATGAACGAGCCGTCATTCAAAAGGAGAGCGCCGCCATTAGAGCCAGTTTCCGGGAAGAGAGCGGAGATCACGATGTGAGGTGCGCAAGAGACAGCAAAGCATTCAACCGCCCGCCCCTATCGCGCCGTGCCGCGCCGATGCTGACCAGCCCCCATTCATAGGCGTAACAACGTTGCCAAGCTTCTATACCTATTCACTCTGGGAGAGAGAACACACTTCGGCCAGATAGAATGCATTAAGCTTCTGGCCTCGCCACGTTTCGCTGACAAGAGACTCGGCCACCTGGCCACCAGTTTGTTGTTGGACGAGAATCAGGAGGTGCTCACTCTAGTTACCAATTCGCTGAAGAAGTACGTCTGGTACCTGGAAATCCGTCTCCCACTGTTTCGGGCTAACATGGCCTTCCTTGCCGCAGTGATCTAGGTCACTCGAACCAATATGTTGTCGGCCTTGCTCTATGTACCCTGGGCAATATTGCCTCTATCGAGATGTCCCGAGACCTGTTTCCCGAGATTGAAACCTTGGTGTCGACTGCCAACCCCTATATCCGACGGAAAGCTGCTCTTTGTGCTATGCGGATATGTCGCAAGGTCCCGGATCTTCAAGAGCATTTCGTCGAGAAGGCTGCCCAACTGCTATCGGATAGGAACCATGGCGTGCTGCTATGTGGTCTCACTTTGGTCACCAGTATGTGCGAGGCAGAAGAGGAAGAGGGCACCGATGAGGGAATTATCGACAAGTTCAAGCAGTTTGTGCCCGTGCTCGTGAGGACTCTAAAGGGCCTAGCTACCTCTGGATACGCTCCCGAACATGATGTCACGGGCATCACAGATCCCTTCCTTCAGGTCAAAATTCTTCGTCTTCTCCGCGTCCTTGTCCGTGGCGATCCCGAGGGCACTGAGCAGATCAACGACATCCTAGCACAGGTTGCCACCAACACCGACTCGTCTAAGAACGTTGGAAATTCCATTCTTTATGAGGCAGTGCGGACCATCCTCGATATTGAGGCTGATTCCGGTTTGAGAGTGCTCGGCGTAAACATACTGGGGAAATTCCTTACCAACCGCGACAACAACATCAGATACGTTGCTCTCAACACTTTAACCCAAGTCGTTGCTATCGAACCCAACGCGGTCCAGCGTCACCGCAATACAATCCTTGAATGTTTAAGAGACCCAGATATCAGCATTAGAAGACGGGCTCTCGACCTGAGTTTCACACTCATCAACGAGAGCAATGTCCGAGTGCTCATCCGTGAGCTGCTTGCATTCTTGGAGGTTGCCGATAATGAATTCAAGCCCAGCATGACAAGTCAGATAGGCATCGCAGCCGATCGGTATGCTCCTAATAAGCGGTGGCACATCGATACCATGTTGCGCGTGTTGACTCTCGCCGGCAACTATGTCAAAGAACCCATTATGGCTTCGTTCGTTCGGTTGGTAGCTACCACGCCCGAGCTCCAAACATATGCTGTCCAGAAACTATATACAAACCTGAAGAAGGACATTACCCAAGAAAGCCTCACCCAAGCAGGTGCCTGGTGTATCGGCGAATATGGAGACTCTTTACTCAGGGGGGGGCAGTACGAGGAGGAAGAGTTGGTGCAGGAAGTCAAGGAACATGAAATCATTGACTTATTCACAACCATTCTAAACAGTAATTACGCAACGCAGGTATCGACCGAGTATATTGTGACTGCTTTAGTCAAGCTCAGCACTAGGCTGTCGGATGCCAACCAAGTTGACCGCGTGCAGCGTCTTCTACAAATTCATCAGACGAGCCTGGACGTCGAAGTCCAACAGAGAGCAGTTGAATACGGCAACTTGTTCTCCTACGACGAAATTCGACGTGGCGTCCTTGAAAAAATGCCACCTCCGCAGATCAAGGAAGAGTCGAGAGTCCTCGGCGAGGCCACCAAGAAGACAAAAAAGGGTGCTAATCGCAGATCAAAGCTTATCGCGAAACCGACCACAGACCAAGACCTTCTTGACCTCATGGGAGATAGCACTACAGCACCGATGGGATCACCTACCAACGGTAGCCAGAGCAACACCGACCTTCTCGCCGATATACTTGGGGGCAGCTCAGCATCACCCGCTTCACCGCCTCCCCAGCAAAGCAGCACGGCGTCGATTATGGATCTATTCTCTCAGGGTACGACACATTCCGCACCAAGCCCATCCCCTGTTAGTTCTGGCTTGGACGTGCTAGGTTCAGTTGGGTCACCACCTCCCCAACAACCCGTCGCGGCCCCAGCGCCCACGACTCTTCCCTGTTACGATGCGAACGGTCTTAATGTCACTCTCCAGTTACAGAGAAATGCCGAGGGGGCTGTACAAGTTGTTGGCCGTTTTAGGAATTCTTCTGGATCCCAACTATCAAATGTGAGCCTGCAAGCTGCTGTGCCAAAATCCCAAAAACTACAACTCATGAGTATTTCCAATTCGGACATTGCACCTGGAGCTGAAGCGACTCAGGTGATGAGGATTATGGGCAGTAAAGGGGTAAGCATATTCCAGGAGCACCCACTAAATTGCGCTCGTGCACTAATAAATACCTACTATAGCCACTCCGGTTAATGTTGAGAATTGGCTATACGCATCCGTCAGCAGGCCAGGTGATGGACCAAGTAAAGTGGACGGAACCTTCCTGAATTCAATCGGCGTTTCGATAATTAAAGGTGACTTGGCTGTACCAGCATGTACAGGTCGGTCTAGATCTTCCGTATGATGATGATGAGGAAATATTTACCCCCAGTCGATATGTTATACCCGTGCCACCGTGTGTCTGCTTAGTTATAGTAGGCATAGCACGGCAAATTGTTTACGTCCCACGTATTTCGCTCCGGGTATCCTATACGTTTTTCCTTTATGGTTTGCTGGTTAACCCAATGCTAAGGCGCTTCTTGTACATGACAAGGACCATTGTCTGATATAGGGCAGGCTAGATGAGCACAAGGAAAAGTTTTGCTGTCTATGAAATGCATACGTGAGATAATACGAGGTCTTAGCCAAACTGACTAAAGGAGGGTTCCTTGATGTATATGATGATGCGTCTTGTCCTAGATATCTCTAGATCTTAAAGCGCTGAGCGAAGAGGCCTCGCGCTCTGTGACGACTCATGCTACCACCATTTCTCACACAATACCCGATGTGGTTCCATACCCAGGCCCCCATCCTGTCTGTCCGTAAGCTTCTGCACAAACTCATCTGTCATAGAAGGCACGCCGCAGATATAGACAATGGCAGACATAGTATCAAGAATAGCGGTGGCGACATCATCGATGGTGATCCTCCGGCGACAACAAACCACATCCCCGCCGTCACCCTGGCATGAAATCACCCTCTCCTCCCTCTCCCCTTCCCCCTCTTTCAAGTCCCTACTCCCTCCCGTGATGAAAAGTCGTAATCTCCCTTTCGTCCTCCCTCGCGCGTATATCGAGGCCAGCCTCTCGAGAAATGGCACTACAACACTGGGAGTCAGTAATTGCCATATTTGGATAACCGTTTTGCTCTTGAGACCGTGCCTCAGGAGTCAAAACCTCTAGAACTCGTGCACTCAACTATGATACGAAATTTCGACTTCCGGGCCGGGCCGTGGCAGGCCAAAGGAGGAGATAAGCAATTCTCATAGTGACTCACCGTGGGCCACCTCCCGGACCGAGTATAAGAAGTGCACCTCGAATAGGTGGCCGCCACCATAATCAACCCCTGCTCCTCCGCTCGCTATGCTACTCAGCATGCTCACGAGAGGGTTGACGCCCACGCCGCCTGCGACGAAGACGACTCTCCGTAGCGCATGGATGTCGACCCCGGGCGGGGGCCAGACGAAGCTACCACCGATGCGGACGTGCAGCGCGGCGCCGATGATGGATGCAGGGTCACGCCATAGCCAGGCCGCTGGGGGGTTGTCGGGCGCCCGCTGGACGGCTAGCTCCAGGTATCCAGGCTGCTGGGACGCCTGGGCCTGCTCGGGCGTCGAGGTAATGGTGAACCCGCCGGCTACGGCAACGCCGGGGATGAAGACATCGAGCCACTGGCCCGGGAGGAACTGTGACCAGTTTCTGAGCTTCAGCAAATAGGAAGAGGGAGGGGGGGTGTGAAAGAAAGAAAAAGTAGCAAGGCTAATCAGACGAGCCCGGGGATTTCCGGTGTGGACTGGTAAACGCAGGGAACATCAGAAATGGATTATAAAGATATCATACTCGAATCCGAGGCGAATCTTGCGGCACCACAAGGCGAAAGAGGCGGACTGTATCGTTGACCTTATCGACCTGCTTAAGCACTACGGTAATGAGGGACTTCTCATCTCCTCGCGTTCGCAGGTCAGCAACTTTCCTTCCATAATTAGCCTGGGAATCCCAATGGCTACGCACCTTGTCCCGTGGCTCTGCTGCCGTTCTTTCTAGATGGTCGAGTTTAGAGTCGGTAGTAGCCATCTCTAGCTAAAGTAGGACTACCGCAGCATGGGAACATTCGCACTGGCATAAATTTGGGGAGGGAGGAGGGGCGGGGGGTTAATTAGAAATCTCTTTTTTAGGTATTTAACACTTTGCTGGTCCCTGTGGACTCTATGTACTCATTCGTGTTGCATATAGCCAAGAGTGTGTTGTTGAACAAGCGGCGGCTTCTTTCCACCAAGGTTGCTTTATGTCACGGAAGTGGGGGATAATATAACCAATGCTTTGGCCTATAAGAAGGTTGGCTTGACACTAAATACAGTAAGCCCGTCATATAGTCTATATACACCTAACCTACAAAACAACTAATACAACAGGGAGCAGTAAGTTTCACATTATTTTTGTGATGCTACATCCTACACAGACCTTTTATGTCAACCCAAACCCAGCATCACTCTGTTCCGACAAAAACCATTTCCATATGATACAATAACAGCGACCTGCTGGCAATTGGGGCTATATGTCTTCATGCTAGTTAGGCCCGGTACAACCTTAGATCCTCCCTTAGATCCAGTTTCCCCTGGGAAACTGGTTATTCTGATCAATGCTGTCCCTAGAATAGTCGCGGCCTTCGGCCTTTCGCGAATCGTTCGCCCCTGTTTCCCTTCCTTTCCCCGGCGAGTATCTAGCTGGATTATCCGGCTGTGGACCACAGAGGCTCTGTGCTCGTCTATACTGTCGTCTTAGTGGTGACGGCGCTTGTCTGAGCCATTCCGCTTCTGTTAACTTGAGTGTTTTAGATTGATCGTCATCCTCGATGGAGATAGCCTCTGGTCCAGAAAGCGACACCTTCACAGCACTCCTTAGCGGTGAAGCCTGGGCTACAGGGGAGTCCAATTGGTTAAGATGTCTCTCGAGCACGCTTCCGGTAGTTGCGATATATCCCCCTGGGGATGGTAGTTGGGGGGATTGGGAAGCCTCTGTGGAGCTAGGTGAAGTTGCATAGTCCGAAAGAGAGTCTCCCTCATTATTATTACCATGGCTTAATTCTAGAGCCTGCATGGATTCAGAGGGTATCAAAAGTGGTTGTGCTGTGCTCAACCTGATCTCCTCGTTTTCAAACTCATCACTTTCGACGTATTGCATTAGAGAAGGCGTCAAAGATGGGCAGTTCGATCGGAGTGATGATACAGAGGAGCGCCTTGGCTTAGCCTTAGGAAGCTCGGGCAAAGGCCTCTGCAATACCTCAGCAGTAATCCCATCGCTCTGTTGATTTCTAGGCTCCACAGTTGGGGTTCGGGTCGAGGAATTCGTTGAGAAATCGGGAGGACTCTTGAGGAAATATTCCTCTGGTTTTGGTGCCTCAGATGATTCCAATACAGCCATGCTAACGGTCTTGGTATCGCGACCAAATACATTGGTGTCCAGAGATTCAATACCGAACGTAAATTGCCTTGTGTCGCCAGAAGAAGCTACAGCATCAGGGGCTTCTGGGACATACGGAGATGGCACATTACGTAGGATCGTGGATGTGATTGGTGATGCAATTGGTGACGCAAACTCACGCTGGGGGATGAGATGCAGTTCTTTGAGATATTTCATGGACCGGTAGTGGAAACGAAAAGTAGCATATGGCGAGTCTTTAGCGTCAGCGAGATGGAAGTCATAATATGTGGCATCCTGTGGGTTATCAACTAAACCGCCACTTGGAGAACTATAGAATGTTAGCTAAAGCATAGCTTTAGATATAAGGAAAAAAGAAGAAGCAGCTTACGCGATGCCGTATTGCTCTTGGTTACGGTAGGCATCAAGTTTAGCAGCAACTCGCTTGCGTCCTTTGCAACGGAAGATCTGCACCTCAATCAAACCGCCATCTTCCGCGACAGATTGCTTGTCAAGCCCAAGCATGAAATGGAAATATCTGGTTTCTATTCCAACGGTTTCCAGCTCCAGGCTTGTGACAGCATCTCCCCACCTATCCCCAGCCTCATAAAGAGCTCTAGTCACACTCCCCGATGTGCGATTGTTGGTATCGATGCCCCACGACACAATGTGACGGCCGTTCATGTACATCTTAAAGAAGATACATCTTGAGGGGGGCGGCGACTGGTTGACACTATAGCGCAGCCAGAATTGCTCTCCTGTGTGTGCATGGTTAGGATCGTCAGACAATAGGGAAGAGGGAGTGGGGGGGGGGGGGGGGGGGGGGGTAACCAAGGAAACGAAGAAAATTATAAAGAAAACGGGGGGTAAACCATTTTATGCCCGGTAGGATCAGGTGCGGGGTGGCCGTATTATGGGCG
>MU394117.1:87534-224248 GCA_022578605.1 Camillea tinctor
AGCCGGCCCCCCCCCCCCCCCCCCCCCCCCCCCCCCCGCCCCCCCCCCCCCCCCCCCCCCATCACCAGGCAACGAAGGAATGTAGACAGACACTCGGGGGTTAACCTTTTTCTGGCGGGTAGGATCAGTGTCGGTGTTGCCTGATGATGGTCGCCAACTTGAGTGATGTCCATCTTGTAGGTCCTCGAGAGTAGTACTGGTCCTTAGGAGACGGACAGACGATGCATCCGGATGTGGATATTCGGGCACCTTTTGCGCTTCGTGGCTAGCAATGACCGAGAGTTCAATGCCACGGAAGGAAGGCATATTGAAAGATATCTTCTATCCGACAGATTCAATTCTCTGTATCAAACTGTAAAGTAGAAGAGCGCATGGAGACAGATTGTACATTGGTTTAATACGCCGATGTTTACTGTGGATATGAGTGATACGATAGTAAGGAGAAAGGGGAGGGGAGGGGGGAGGAAAGGCAAGAAAGAGAAGAAAATAAATAAATTATAAAAGACTAAGGGCCAACTTGGAAGGTAAGCTAGGTTGGGTCATGCTGAAGAAGAAAGCAGGAAGGAGGAAGGAGGGGGGAAGGGGATTTGTTCAGTGTGTGCTTTCCCGTATACCATGACTCTTTGAGTTGCTCCTGCCGATAGAAGGGGGAGGGGGAGAATAAGAGCCTAGGTGAGTTTGGTGTTTGGCTATTACATGTACCTGTCTAGGTACATAGGTATTTAACCTAATGCCTTATGTACATTCACAATTGGAATATATTTGTGGTATTCGTGTGTGAATAAACAGGCACTTCCCATGCAGTAACACATGCTCACCTACGATAATTCACCCCTACCCCGGTAATATTCCTTTCATAGCGACATGGCCTAGCTTGTTGCTGGAAAGGTACATTAAACACCTTCATCAGCAAGAACTTGTCCATTATCCGACACGGCCCCAAGGACTTCTCTTTATATGTACTGTACACATGTTTCTCTCCTTTCCTTTCCTTCCCTCCCCTCCTTTCCTCCTTTCTTCCCCAGATCTCGACTCGTGATGAGCAACAAGGGCCTGGCTAGCTGCCTAGGACCTTCTTCGTATCTTCTTCTTTGTCTAGTAGGCCTAAATTCCTTATTTGACCTGCGCTTGGAGCATTATCTCTCGCTGACGAGGCCTCAGCTTTTCTGTATGCAGCTTGCAACGCTCTTACTCTCGTGGCCTATATATAACCCACCAGGTTAGCAGGATGAGCTGGGCATGGGCGCTGTATATCTCAGGGTCGGACCAGACCTCTTTCTTGTGGTGTAGGCACTCATAGTAGTCTTCCAACGCAGGTGCGCATTTCTTCTTCCCCGAGTCGTCTTCAGCACTAGTATTGACGACATAGCAAGCTAGGAGTTCTTGCCAGAAGGGAAAGCATCGCGACGGGCCTATACTAGCCAATTGTGTTAGATATAAAGCGCATGCATAGTGATTGGGCTTGATGGACACAGACCTCCCTGCAGACCGTAGCCAGATGCCATGGTGGGCTATATCTTCCTTAGGTGCGAGTTGTTGAATTGACGTCAATGGTGACAGGGCCGGGTGGTTTGGCAGAAGATGGTAGTAGCAGCGATGGAATGAAGCCGCACACAGCCATGGTTAGTACTGTCTGATCCCCACTAAAACTTACAATTACCAACTTCTCAGTGGACGCCCCAGCCTTCAAGCCACACCAGGTACAGAGTACTAGATAGGTAGGCTATGTACTAGGTACGTGTTAGGTACTATGTAGGTTAGGTACTATGTATGTATATATACCTTATGGTAGGCATCCATTCATACTAACACCTAGATATGTACTAGGTAGCTTTTAGGTAAGTACTTACTTACATAGTACATGCTGCATGTAGTACATACATACCCTGGTAAGCTGCCACCTGCCAGCTTGCCCATCACCTCAAAGGACGATCTTCCTTCCCACGCTCCCCGTCCCCATTGGGTGATGCCATCTCCATCCATCCATCATCATTAACACGTTGAAGGACGCATGGTCTATGTCCGGCTTCCGCCCTCAACTTCGAGCGCCGGCATATAGGGCCCTCTCACTTTCCTGTACCGAAAATGACACATATCTCCCCTCCACGTATCCTTCTTCTAGCCGTACATTTGGCTACCAAATCCGACATTGAAAGCTTGACGGCCCTTGCCGCCCAGCACCCTACAGTCCTCCGCGATGACCTGCTGCTTCGTGTTCTCCTCACCTGTCTGCCCGAGACTCTCCAACCCAGCCAATATGTCTCGCTTATCCAGCGCATCGAGTCTGGTATTTTAGACACCGATGTGGAGTTGCGCCAAGTCGATTGTTCTTCGGTCCAGGATATAACCGACGATGAGGCGATCAAGAAAGTTAGAAGATTGCATTTGCTGCCTTTGGCTTGGCCCGATGCTCCGGTCGAGGCCCTCCAGGATCCCGTGTCTTTATTTTTAATCCAACGTGCTCATCGTGTGGACCAAGAAGCTGGTTTGCTTGCCCAGCTGCCCGATCTTGTTGTTCCTTTTCTAGACCACGCCCCCTGTATACGGACGTGGGTTATTTCAGCCCTGCTTCCATTATTGCGACGGAACTACGAGTACTATCCACATGACCCTGTTCCCGAGACTTTATCTGCTTTCGAACACATGAGTAACCGTGCCGCCGTTGCCTTATTGCTCTCGCAAACCGGTGTCCGTGAGGAGGACATGCCCTTCGTTGGAAGAGATATGCGTGGTCTGATAGGTCCATGGCTATATAATGATGAAAGGTGGGCGCGTGGGAACAGAAGGGAACAGCTGGCCAGGGCCGAACAACCCCCATTAAGTTCCACTCTATGTCCGGCTTGGGAGCAAGTGCTCGAATGGCTCGTTTCTCAGGCGCAGAGATCTTGGAAAGTAGCAGTCAGAGTCTTCGATCAGTGGGATGGACCGGGTGATATTGACTTGGGTGGTTACGGTTCAATGTGGCTAGACGACAATGGACAGGAGCACCTGGAACAGAGGTATGCTCGAGCAGCTCTAGCCTCTGCATATTCTATACCAGAGGCTTCGGTCGAGGCCCTAGCTGGCGTCAACAACATTATTACCAAGATCATGGCTCTTTTGGATCAAGACCCATGTCCTACCCTACAAGTGGCCTCTTCTCTTCTACCACCCTTTATGGATTCGGAAGGCGAGCGCCTTCTTTACCCCAAGAATGCCACCTACATGCGCAATGATTTGCTCTCTGAATCTAACCCTCTGACTACACCGAACAAGACTTCTACTCAGCTTTTACACGTCCTAACTCTAAGCGCTTTCATTCTAACAAAGGCGGGGGCGCATTGCAGCGTTCGTCGGGCGGGAGAATTAGCATTCATACAAGATGGACGAGAGCAGAAGGCAGAAGCAGTGCGGCTCATCCATTCGCTCGGGAACAACGGACCCAAGAGCGATGAGAAATATTGGATAAGAGCTCGCAATGAGCTCCTTTGGCTGCGTGATTGGGGTGCTGAAGAAGCGTCAGGTTCATCTGCTATACGAATTCAAGGTGTTTTCGGTCAGCTAGATAAGGAGTTTCTCGAGACCGAGTGTCTTAAAGCTTTCCTCTCGAATACTCGTAAGTCTGAACGATAATCAATCAGTACTGAACTGGGGCACCCAAACGTTTGTATGCTAATTCTAATTAGACTATTCTCTCGCGAGGTCTGTGTATGAAGATTCACCAGAGAAACCTCTCAGCAATGATATCTTACAAGATACCATCATCTCAACTGCGATGAATGCTTATGACAACGCTTCCAATCCCCACCGTGGCCGTGGTGGTTTGCTCAAATGCGATGACATGTAAGGATTACCACATTCGTTGTGCACAACTAAGTTCTGACTGGATATCTAGCATTCATGCTTTTCCTCGAACCTTGGGAGAAACGCACCCTGCGTCTAAACGGATCGAAGCTCTATTGCGGGCAACCCACGCCTTAAGTGAATACCGTCTGGTGTTGAAAAAGGGAGAGCCGTTCATGCCTGTAGTGCTAAGGATCCATAACGACCCTATCTCTATTATAGGAAAGTTGTTGGAACAAAACCCTCGGAGCTATACAAGGATTCAAGACTTTCTTGAAATTGGAGCTAATATGGTTGATGCTGGCCTCCTTGCCCATGATAAGCTTGGGCACTCAACGACAGATACCAGCCAAGTTTCCGAACAACATTCAATCGTCGAGAAACGCATCACGGCCATGTGTGTTGATGCCGCCCTTACCGAAGACGACTTTGAAACTGCCTATTCCTTTGTTGTCAACCGTCTCACCTTGGCTGCTCAATCGACCGCTACAAGAGAGGCTTTGTCGGCTAACGATAACTATTCCTGGAAAGCCGCTCTACAAGCGGGGAAATACCGTCGCACGGCACATACAATCAAACCTACACATATTGGAACTGCCAGCGGCAATCCAGATATCCGACATTTGGAACAACGGATAGAGTGCTTATCTACGGCACTCCGCATTGCTCCTCCAGCAACTCTTCAGGAGATTCTCAATGTGTTCCGGAAGTGTGAAGAAGAGCTAAATGCTGCTATACAAGCCGAGGAAGCACAGGAATCCGCATGGGATGAACGAGGTGACATACAAGCTATGCCGGGCGGTTTTAGTAGTACTGTGCCCGCTGGTGTAGTTAGGAGCGTCGCAGCTAAATCGACAAGGCAAGTCGACGATGCGCCAATGTCTCTCTTTGATTTGTCGAGAGCAAGCATGGCCAGGGCGCAACGCAATTTCTCGGCCCTCTCGAGTTTGCAGCGGAGCGAAAATGCACGGTCGGATGAAGCATATGGAGAGTTAGACGATGGTCGAGGCCACCAGAGGGTTAGGAAGAGAGATCAATTGAGAGATGCTGCCGTTGGCACTTTAGCATCTGGAGTAGGCTGGTTAATCGGTGCCCAGCCTACTGATAGGGCTGGCGAAAGAGACTAAGTAATGTGAATGATGCGGTACGATGATATATGTTCTCCACACCTAAAGAGTCAAGCAGATTGGGCAATAGGTCTAGGCCGAATCCCCTAAGTTCTACTCAGACGTCACGATAACACTGATTGGTCGATAAATTAGGGATACCCGGTTTACTCTAGATAGCAGGACGCATTTAATAAGTTAAATCCAATTACTACTGATGCTGCTACTACTATACAAAGCTAGTTGTGTCTACAACCATCAAAATGAACATAGTAAACTAAGAAAACAACCCCGTGATCGTACGTTAGGACAACGGTTTTATCTCTACCGGCCTGGCCTCTATGAGAAAAACAAGAAGCAAATATCTCAGCCACGTGATAGTGATGATAGAAATAGACCATCGTGCTACCAGGGAAGGAAAATGCCAATAAATTCAGGTGATACATGCGTTTTTGTCCTCCCCTTGAAACGAGAAGCTCTTTTCTCGGTTATTATCGTAGACCCAAAACGAAACGTCTTGTCAGCGACGATATTTCTCCCCCTTCTTTCTTCCTCCAACTTTTGTCCCGCTACACACGTGCATGTGTGGGAATACCTCGCGTGGCTCGACGAAAAAGTCAACTATCGCAACAAGTTCCCGCGGCGCCTCCTATTTGTAGTTGCGTATCTGTCCAGTGCCCTCCTCGCCTCCTGCCGCATCGTCTCGTTCGGTCCCTCCGTGCTCTCGAGCTCGAACCGGACCGATTTAACCCTGCGGTGGCCGCCAGCACCAACATCCTCGGGCTTCTGATTTCCATTTTCTGCGTTCTTCCCGGCTTCTGCACCGGCCTGAGCCTGCATGCGCACTGCGAGGAAGGAATATTCGCCTTTTTCTACCTGCTCTACTCTGCCCATGTCAATGTCGGTGTCGTTATCGGTGTCGTCTGCACTGGGGCCCTGAAGATGAGCTCGGGGCCGGAACCTCGGCGTAGATATCGGGGATGATATCGTTGGGGGGTAGTGGGTAGTGTGGGTTGAGGATAATAAGGACGTGGAGTTCTCTTTCTCCGAGTCGCTGCTGGTGCTACTGGAGTAGAAAGTTTCCTCCGTCGCCGCCTTGGGCTTTTTCTTGCTCGGAGAGCCTGGCAGGAAGGGGTACGGCGCAGAACGCTTTCTCCGGGAGCTGGCAGCACTGCCGGGCTCCTCTTCGCTCGGGAAGGACGACTGAAAACCGGGGATGGTGACATGATATTCCTGGTCCGTATCGATCGAGTTGGAGGGCAAGTCCTCGATGGTAACTACGCTTGGAGCCGACTCGCTGTCCTCTGTCGAGAAGTCGTCTACAGTGGTGTGACCCATCGGTAACGGCTTTGATGAGGTGTTGTGGTCGTCATGGTAAGCGTAAACATTCGGACTAGCTGGAGAGCCGTAGCTGACCAAATTCTTCCCCAAAAGCACGCCAGAAACCTGAGCACTTGAGGCTTGAGAATTCTTATTGGGGCCCTTCTTGGGAGGATTTGATGCTGATGGTCCTTGGGGAGAAGGCGGTTTCTTCGTAGAATTCTGGCTCTGGGTCTGGGCATTGGCTTGGTTGAAAGTCGTGACAGCAGGCGCAGAAGCAGGAAACTTGTGCTGGGAGGCAACGGTCCCTTTCTGCCCTTTCTGTGCCATTGGTTGTGATCCCGTATTTTGAGGAATCGACGAGGGTTGTGGCATGGGGGGGGGCCCGGCCGGTGTCGTACCATACGGACCTACTAGGGGCATTGGAGCGGCCGACGGGCCTGGGGTCTTCATCAGATGGTCGGACGCCTTACTTGGGAGGTTCAGCGGAACGGTAGAGTACATATCAGTATCCTTGGATAGTGGGAGACCTTGGAGCGCGAGGACAGTAGTAGGACCGAGCGGCAAAGGTTTCCTCTGCGCCAGAGGTAACTTAGATTCCCGCAATACCTTATGAAGAGCATTCCAGACCCCTCCCTTTTGACCCTCTGGAGCATCACGCTTTAGTTTATGGAGAAACAGCGTTTTATCGAGAGTCGGGTATCTCTCCTCTGACTGATCCCAGGTGAGCCAGCCTGTCTCTACATCAGGTGGTGCTTGACTATTGCCCAACGAAGCGAACGCGCCCTGGCCTAGTACCTCGTCAACCAGCATCTGGTCGTTATTATTAAAAAGTTGGCCCCACAGTTTGGGGTCATAAACTGCGCGGTGACGAGGAGGGGGCTTGTTGGGTGGTCTCGACGAAGGTCCATTTTTGCCACCGCATGGATTGTCTTCAGTTGGAGGACACAGGTTCTTGAAAAGCGCAGCGAAGGTTTTCTGGAAATTTTTCGATGATAGTGGGATCTTGGTCTTCGCATTTTTAGATGAAGTCAATTTTCTGGAGGCAGATTTAAGTAAGCCAAAGGATACAGCCTTGAGATTATGCCTACTACTGATCTGATATAAAGATCAAGAGGCGCTGTCTTGACTTACGATTTCTTCATGCCGAACAGGCTCGCGAGCTTGCTCATCCAGCTCCCTGGGCCTGGGAGAGTTGTAGCCTGTGCCATCATCGCCTGAGCTACGATTAACGTGTCGGAGTTGAATTCATCGGGATCAAAGGTCTCGTGTGCCACTGCCATCATGGCAGAAACCTCATCACCGCTGTCGCCACTACCATCACCGCTACCGCCGCTACTGCTAGTGCTAGAATCTCCAAAGAGGTCTCCGACGCCGCTGTAATGACTACTGTTATCAGGGCTAGAAGGATTTCCGAAAATGTTTCCGAAACCAAAACCGGAATCACCGCTACTGCTAGAAGTAGTGGTGCTGGATCTAGATGACATGCGAACCGTAGAGGGCGATCGTGATCTCGAGCGGCCTCGCAAGTCCTTTTCGCGATTAATCCAATTCTTAAAAGCTCGCGCTGTAAACTCAGTAGAACTCAAGCTCGACGTGCGTCGATTTTCAAAAGCACGGTAGTAGCGCGGGATGGCCGGGTCCGCACCGGGGACCAATTTGCCTGATTGCATGGCTACCGTTGTCTCGCGCCACTGGTATCCCACAGCAGAGGCGATGAGTAGCTGGGCTGACGTGCGCCGGATGCGGTCCTTGTACGATGCAAGACGCATCTGTTCTGATATAAGTCGATTCTGGGCATTACGATCGGCCTCAGACGTAGTAGGTGATGGCGTTACCCATTCGCCCAACTCCTTGAGTTGCTGGCGAGTACGACGGCGGTCTTCTGCTTGTGCTTCCTCCCTGTCTCTCTCTCTCTTGAGTAACTTCTGGCGTCGTTCTCTCCTCTTCCTCGCACGAGTGGTAACCCAACTTTCTTGCTTATATGCTGTATGGTTATTGGGATCAGCCAATGTTTATATCACCAATATGCTCATAGGAAGTAAGCAGAGGGTCATGGATCGACAATCTCGCCTTGGTAGTCTGATGAAAAGTTGCTAACTCACCTTCGACATTGACGGCGAGGTCTGCTAGGTCCTTTTTAGCTTTGGCCAAATACTTTTTAGTGAGCCGTAGTGTTTCCCGCGTTTTCTCCAATTCAGACTGATCTGGGTCTGCATTCTTTTGGGTGGTTGTGGCCATGATTGAGGCTCTGGGTTACCAATGATCCTAGCACTGGGATAGCAGAGTCTGGATAGATGAAGCCCTCGAGGCTACATGCAAGCTATGTTGCTAGAAACGAAGTGCGAAGGTGAGATGAGCCACAAATTAGGAACAAGAGGAACTGGCGCCAGCAAAAGAAACCTAAGTTCATTTCAATCACCAGTCGAAGAAGTACTATATAGCTTTGTTCTAGAATTTCCACTTTCGGTCTCTAGCCTTCATGCTCAAAATCGACGTTTCCGGTAGGCTTTCTTTCATCTCTAACCTGAGACAGCAATTTTTGAGCTGCACCCAGAAAAAAAAAACCAGCATTGCAGTTTTTCTTTTTCGAACTCGGACAAGGCGCCTCTGAGGGATTATAGGCAGACTATAGAGGGCAAAATTGGATCTTGAACAATCACAGGTTAGTTCGCGTTGGCACATCGTATGTCGTAGCTCAAATTCATATAAGGCATAGAGTTGGGGAGAAGCGTCCATATTATCAGACAACCGTGTATACTACTAGGCTAATATATATCCTACGCTGTTAATTTGGTTAAGGTTACTAGCATGGTATCAAGAATCCTAACACAGCGATTGCAAAGCTGGATAATCTCTAAAACCAAAACGGTACTGCGAGCAAAGTCTTAGAGACCATCTCTTGCTTGTGAGTAGATGTCTTGCTATACATTACATTCCAATGCTGGCCGAGACGCTGTAAAGACCAAGAATTTGTCAGCAGGTTGTCCTTTAGTAGGGAAATTTACCTTGGTAAATGCCAATTGCTAGAAATACTCATTATCCAGTTAAGCTTGCTGGGCGAAGGTCGCGTTGAAAGAAGAGGCAGTGAATATTAGGCGAGGCACCGACTTGTTGCGCAGAAGAAAAACAAAGACAAAAAACCAGATACAAGCCCTAATTTAAAAACCCCGGTGAGTGCCAGTACGGTTTTAAGACCGCGCTGTCAAACACTGGAAAGGGAAGTATCTGGGTTGAGTGTCGCAACTTAATGGCGAATATTATGGGTATTTTGATTTACGGAATTAAAAGTCGAGTCGATCAATGTTGCACCTCATGGGAATTTGCGATCAATTACGTGTTGCATTCTGCGGGACCATCATAGCAGAGCTGTCTCGAATATCCGCCCTGGCAAAATGCTGCTGAAAAAGTTGCTCTGTCGTCATGCTCGTCAAGCTCGAAAAATAAACCTCGGGGGGTGAAAACATAATGATACAAGTGACAGGTTGCAAAGTGGAAGGGGCGGCGTTGCTCCACAGGGAAATTCTGTGCTGGGTAGGTGATCCAAGGGGAAATGTGGGCGCGAATTAAGGGGAAAAGTTGTGCCAAACCACCCGTTCTCAGTTCGTCGCCAGGAAGAACCCTCCATCAAATCGTCAAGTCGCCCATACCTTCATAGAATAAAGACGTCATTAAAAAAAAAATCCCGGTCTCCGTCTGTTGCATGCCGAAGACTCCGTCCGAGATTACAGTTGAGAAAAAAAAAGGAAAATAAAAAGAAAACAAAGGTTGGTCGAAGCCTTTTTCCTTCCCTGTATACCTGCCGTGTAGAGAACTCCATATGTCGCAGTTTTTATGGTATCCGTGCTCGCATGCCCAAGAGAAACACAAGATGAAGGAGATACTAGACGTCATCAAAGATCAGATCCAACCTTGCGCGCAGGAGTTTGCGTTGAGTTGACTACTTAGCGCATGCGGCGGTCACTCCCTGGATAATTGATTAGTACCGGCGGTCGAGACAGGTCGTTTTGTTGCTGTTCTAATGGTTAAGGCGCACCTCCGTAGGTTTCACGGGCTTCAGGTCGAGCTGCAGGTTCGCCATAGCCAGATGCTGGGTCACGAGCTCGGGCACCATCGCGGTCAGGGCGATCGTAACGATCGCGCTCATAACCGGGGCCACGTCGCTCATCGCCACCGGCACCACCACCACCACTACCGCGGGGTCCATAGCGCTCACGTTCCTCCCGGCCACCTGCATAACGATCAATTCGGCCATAACCTTCCTCGTTGTTACGCTCACGTCTCTCATATCCACGTTCATAGCCACGATCCTCTCGGCCGCTATAGCCTGCACGATCGTCACGATAGTTGCGGTCGTAGCCACGTTCTTCGCGATAGCCACGATCACCGCGTTCTTCATAGCGTGGGCGATCATAACCTCGGTAGCGGTAAGGATCGTCACGGTATCCGTAGCCGCCATGGCCACCGCCATGGCCACCACCACCGTACCCACCGCCACCATAGCCACCTCCGCGACGACGTTCGTCAAAGCGAGAGCGATTGTCTATAAATAGGCAAAATATTAGGATCAAATGCATCGGTCTAGAACAGGAAATACTAACCTCTCTTTGGCGGACCAAAATACTTGCCAGGAGTAGGAGTTCGAGGACGAGCTCGTCGAGCCTTCTCGATACTGAGAGTTCGGCCTTCTACAACCTCACCCTGTAGGCCATCCTTGGCAGCATCAGCCTGTTCGGAAGTAACCATCTTGACAAAACCGAAGCCACGAGATTCCTTGGTATGGGGGTCCTTCATGATCTGGCATTTCTCAACCTCCCCATACTTTTCGAAAAGGCGCGTAACCTCAGGTTCAGTAAGTCGGGGATGAATGCCAGTCACGAAGAGGTTGGATCCAGGGTTAATGGAGCCATCCTCGTCTTTGTTTCCGTTCTCCTCCTTGGGAGCACTAGAGAAGAGAGACTGTTAGAATTAAGTGGCCTTTTCGCTTCTAGTTCGTTTTCTCGTCCCTTTCCTTCTCTAGACGTTATACAAATCTGCACAATGACTTACCGGTCGTCGTGAGTAGCACCAGGCGAGGCAGAGCGGCGTCGGGCGCCCTCGATACCTTCATCGCGGGAAGGTCGAGGAGAGGCGCTGCGCTGGTCACGTTCATAGCGAGGGCCATCGTCTATCATGATAAGTTAGCACCATTCAACAAGGCTGTACACCGTGTGGACTGATGGGGTTGTGGGGGAGTAACTTACCATCGAAACGATCACCGTTGGCAGTCTCGTAATCCATTGCAGTGGTCGCCATGGTCAAGTGAAGTTGGTCTAGTATCAAATAACCGTGGTCAGCGGACTATGGTCGCGACGCGTCAAGTGGAGTCGCCAAAGCGATGAATTGATTGAAGATGCGCTAGGAACAGCGAAATGTGGAACAACGCGAGATAGAAATGCGAAAGATTCCAGTGTTCCGAAGAAACGTGTCGAAGGAAGGTGATGGAAATGAAATGTTGTACACGGGAAGAAAATTTTTTTTTCTTGAACTGACTGGCTTCGGTATTTGCGAAAGGGCGATAATGACAATGGTGGAGAAGAAAAGAGAAGAAGAAAAAATCTCGAAGAAAAGAATTACCAGTTGATACAGGCAGACTTTACAGTAATTGAGCGCGTCTCCTGGAAAGAAAGAAAAAAAAAAGAGTCAAGAAGATCAAAGGACCCAAGGCGGGTTGGCAATGAGAAAATTGAAGGTGAACGAGGACAAGAAGGAGAATGGAGAATGGAGAATGAGAATCCGGAGAGGAATGCAAAGTGGAAAGAAGAAGAGAAAAAAAAAGATTTAGCGCGAAAGGACAGTGTGGATGCAGATGCAGCAATGTCCTGAATAAAGGTTGGCAAGAAAGGCCGGGCTGCAGTCAAAAAGGAACTGAACTGCAAAACAGAGTTAAAAAAAAATTTAAAATTGGGAAGAGGTGAATGGTGCAGACAAAGGGAAAGAGGGAAGGGAAAATCGGGGGTGGGAAGGCAAATTTGCTTTTTGCTTTTTGCCTTCCTGCTTTGCCTACTACTAAAAAAGGCTTACCTGCTAAAAGCCTGCAGGCAGGGATCATACGCTTTTCAGCCGTGACCCATCCCTAGGCTGCCTGCTGCCAAGGGTAACGCGTTACAAAGTACCCTAACTACCACTAGTGATGTGTTATATTCAATGTAGTGTAGGGGTGTAGTAGGTAAGATGTGTGTATATGTATATATACCTACTTACCCAATCTACTAGTGTTTGTATGGTATGTGTGCGTATGTGTGCGTGCGTGCGTGCGTGTCTGTATCTGTGTAAGAGAAAGAGAGAACATCCCACCTACCAGGTGATTTAAGTTTAGGTAGGTACATACCACTTGCTGTATCTTGAATGATGTTCGTACATACTGTATAACCTATGTACCTAACCTACATAGACTACATACATCTATATCGACGTAGTACCTCCCTATGTACCTACTAGACTACCCTACCTACTAGTAGTATGTAGATATGGTCATCCGCACTACCTTCAATTTTATATAGATCCGAAGACAAGTCATATACGGCCTGTCATGTGGATTAAATAATAACATAGACATCGGGTGGCATATAACATACCTCCAATTTATTTCTTTCCTTGTCATGTCTACCTCTTCCAGCGCCTTTTCGCATACTTCCCCTGCCTCTAGATGTCTCATCTTTGCATGCCTACTTGATCCTCCGTCCTCTTCGACATCGCAGCCACCTCCATCTGTAAGCTTTGCTTCACATTGATCTTAGTAGGCTCTACTTCGTCTAAGAATCGTAGGCCTTCTATCGCTTTGCCCCCGCAAGCTCTTTCCAGTGCGAGGAAAGCAAAGTGACCGCCGACCACCGGCCTAGCCATGAAATAGAGGCCACCGGGGAATTCTCCTCTACCCTCCGTCTCATATAAGTCTGTAAATGGTCGATCTAAAGCAGCGTCTTCAGTTAGCTACCAATACTATCCTTTTCATCTCTAAAACTCGAGCATCTTATTCTTACCTGTGACCGTCTCATTAACCCACGTTGCCACGTGCTGGAGAATCTCCGTTCGTACTTTCTTGCTAGCTACGGCTGCCGCGAAAAACTCCCAATCACTTTTGGTATACAGGTGGCGACTATCCAACGGCAATCCATATCTCTGCAGGACGTTGTGGTACCAGTCGCTTTGCATCTGGTAGATTTCATCCGGGATGAAGGTCTTAGACTTCGTGTGACGGGTTGTTCCCTCGCTAATGGGCATTTGCTCTGAGTTCCAAAATCTGCCCGGTTCCAGGGATGTTGAAGGGCTGGTTGCTGGGAGGTGAAAGCAAAGCAATGCGTCGGCAAACATATTGTAAAGCGTCGTCCAAGACCCATACCAGGTGTAGGCTAACTTTGCATGAGTCTTGTCCCTAGAAATCCCAAATTCCTGCCATTTCTCGATGTGTTCATCCGCCACTTTGCGGTACCAATTAGCTTCGGCTGTTTTGCCCACAACATCGGCAATCTCGCTCATGGCCTTAATGCCAATAATCCCCTTCAGTGCCAGGTTTGTCTGATTAGATAGCCACCCGGCAAAGTCGTCTGTACACAGCTGGTTTGCAGGGATGAGTGATTCGCGTACGAGATATCCCGTCCATTTCTTCCACAGCGTATACGACCGGGTCACCCACTTCGCGGCGGCTTTCTCGCCTGTTGTCCCAATATCCTCCCACGAACGATCCATACCATAAACGTCGACCGAGTGTGATCTTTTCATGGGCCCCACCCCAAGAGGTAATGTTTCCCGTGGCGCGGTTTGGACAAACGCGGGCTGCGTACTGTCTCTCAAGGCATTTACAAGCGCAAGGCCCATAATCAACATGTCCCCGCATTCCTCAACCGGCATATACTCGTCTTTCCCATCATGATGTCCAGTTGCATTCGGGAAATGTGCTCCAAGGTCGTGCATACTATAGTCATTTGGGTATTGGCCGCTCATCTGGTGCTCGAGGAGAGGTTCTAGCAAATACGCCAGCCATTGTGGGTTGGTATACAAAAAGAACGGAAAGGCCGGGAATATCACATCAACCGTTTGGAAGTTACCATTCGATGAGATCTCCTTGAGGAACAAGATCGGGCTTTCAGGTGTCCCAGAAAACTGTGTTGCTCCCAATACTTGGCGAGCCGAGAGAGCCGCAATATCTTGGTAATCTTGTGAACCAGAAGCGTAAGCATCTTCAGCTAGCTGGGCAGAATAGTTATGTGCCAAGTATACAGCTGTTTCATAATCATCGTAATGATACTGCAGCATATCTTCAGCACTAAAGAAGTAAGAGGCCCACAAGGGCCGCATCAGTGTCAAACCCCTAGCCGAAGCAAACTGGACCACGGGGTTCTGAGTAAGGGCGAAAGTAAACACAGCACTATCGTTGGGAACACCCGCAGCAACGGCAGTCCGATTCTTGAGTTTGAAAGTCTTGGAAAAGGCAAAGATAGGCTCATCTTCAAATATGCCCCGGTAAGCATCGTCGACCTGGTTTTCCAGCGAACCATGCTGCGCGAACAGACGACGTAGATGGTGCGATTCTCCGGACTGGTGATCGGCATCAGCAGGCGCAGAGAAGTGAAGCGTACCCCATTCAGCATGGTCAGCAAATTCTGTCAGGAGTTGCTCTTGGTGACGCGCGATGTTCCAAGTCTTGATATGGGCCCTAGAGCCCGTGCTAGCCTCGCTCGTTCTCAGCAGCCATTGGATCTTGTTGTCGCGATTGCCGCTCACCCACTCCCCATTAATATCAATATATATGCTAACATCAGTTGAACCCTCAACAAAACATGTAAGGTAGCCCGCAGGCAATGATTGTCTGAATGTCGATGTAGGTGTAATCGGAGATAGAAAGGAGAGGGTGATTTTCAAGTCGGAGCCTTTGATCGTATACGTGAGATTGGTTGTAGAGGCATCAAAGGATGTCCCGTGATACTGAGGGAACAAGATCTTGTAGCTAAATGTAGAATAGATGAGCGAATGCGTGCCATGCATATTGCACTCTATAGACCTTTCTCACCTTGAGTCATCTCGCTTTAGGAAATCATGTGGTCTGCCAAGCAAGGGATACACAGTCTTCGTCTCTGGGATAGATGCCATTACAGCGAAACCAACTGTCGTACCGGTCCAGAACATAGGCCAATTCTCGTATGGAGCATCTCGAGAGTGCGAGTACCAGATGCTCAAATACGGATTTCGGACAATTAACGGTACGACGGGAGGAGCCAGACTTGAGGCATCTACAATAGTGGCAGCCAGAGCCACGAGGGCAGGCCAGAGGAGTAGTCTCATAGCTACAGCTCGGAGAAAGGTAAACAAGGATAATCGCGGCTCATCGAATAACGAACGGGGAGGAGGTAGCGGGATAGGGCTACTGATAAGTAAAAGAAAGGCGTGTACCTAGGTACTTAATTGGTAACCGATTCACGAAACTAAGGAGTGATTTGCTGGAGACGAGGCGCTAGATTTATTCTAAAAGGATAACTGGGCAATCAAAACTCAGAATAAACATAGATGATATAGGTAACACGAGACTTGAAAGGAAAGAGGTGTGAAGTTTAAAAGCAAGCTAATTCGGGGGGGTGAGGAGAGAATGGGAGGATGGTGGAATCATTCAATTAACCTAATCCACTTCCCCCAGGTTTCGAGACGAACTGAGACGGGAACCAATTGCCAGTGACGACATTTCCCCCACCAACAAAGGTCATGCGACAGGGGTAAATCGGGGGCCGGGACAGGCAAATATGTGCATAACCTACATACCTAACCTAGCTGCCTAGGTATGAAATGTGCATATGTACATACATAGGCTACCTATCTACATAATCTACCAGCCTACTATACTGTGCATGCATGCATGTAAGGTACCACCTCAATTCTAGCAATATACATGTAGTACAGGTAGGGTTACCATACATACATACTACTATATACCTAGGTTAGTAGGTGTAGATCAGGCTAGCTATAATATTTCCAATTCTTGTAAGTTCCTAGCTACTAAAGCTGGGAGTAACGCTCGAGGGCTCTTACGTACAACATTGTATACCTACCTAGTTAGTAGTAGTTAGTGTATGTATTATTATTTTTATCATTTCTAAGGTCAAACAGCAAGAGGGCTCTTAGAGAGCTTAGTAAGCGTTTATACTACCTGCCCTAAACTAGAAAGTTGACTCTTTCAATGTTCAATGCATGTGGAACATAGATACTATCAGTACTCCGTATTTAAGAGGAAGAACCATTCCTGTTTCCATTTAGGCTAAATTGGAGATACTAGACGGACTATTGGTCGTGGGCCTGAATCACACAGGACAGGACATACAACTTGATTAGAAAACTTATTCCGATGGATACTACTTCACACCCACCTAACGGGGTTCTTTTCTGGTGTTGAGGCACTTGATTCCGATTGTGTCGGCGCTTAAAAGCCCACTTAAAGCTTGGACCCCCGTAGTTTTCCACCGAAGAGAACATGAAAAAAAAAAAAAAAAAAACCAGAAAATAAGTACTGGTCTAGGTAGGTATACTGATTGAAATATAGATATCTAAAAGGATTTCCATATTTCCCCATTTTCATAGTCTTCTCATTTTGAATTTTATATTGGATATCTCATAAAATTACTAGATTGTTTTGGTGGTTTGGGATCTCCGTCTAGGGAATAGGTGGCGAGTTCTACAGAGCGCAGATAGGACGGCCAGCGACACTATTTTATAAGACTAGTCGAATATCCTAACTATCACCATCACCTCTGCACAAGTGAAAGGGTGGGAAAAGGGAAGAAAAAAAGATGGCTCTCGAAGGAAAAGTCTTCGCCATAACAGGGGGTGCCAGCGGCATCGGACTTGCAACCGCGAAAATACTGGCCAAAAGGGGTGCAGCCGTTTGCATCGCTGATGTGGACCCGGATGGAATGAGCGCGGCTCAAACATACTTCGAGCAACTCAAGGTGCCATTCACAATGGATCGGGTAGATGTGTCTAAGAGGGATGAAGTCGATTCGTGGATTGACGGCATCATACAAAAATATGGCAGGCTTGACGGCGCTGCAAATGCCGCGGGTATCATAGGCAAGCATCACGGTGTACGAGAAGTTGCGAACCTAGACGACGATGAGTGGCACAGGATAATAGCCGTCAACCTTACCGGGACCATGTATTGCCTACGAGCTGAGCTCAGTAAAATCGTCGATGGCGGGTCTATCGTCAACGTTTCCTCTATTCACGGGCTTCAGGGTATCTAGCGATCTAATGTCTTGCTTCTAAGAGTTGAGAGAGCTGACCATTATCCTAGGTTTCGCTAAGCACGGAGCCTATGACGCCAGTAAACACGGGGTCATAGGTCTGACTAAGGCTGCAGCTAAAGAGAACGGTAATCGAGAAGTACGGGTGAACGCGGTCGCCCCGGGAGCGATTTATACACCGTTGATGGAACAAGCGTGGAAGATCCATAACCGACCATCTAATGCACCTTTCGACGACACAGCCGCCTTCCAGAGGCAGGGAACGCCCGAGGAGTGTGGTCATGTAATCGCCTTTCTTTTGGGACCCGACAGTAAATATGTCAGTGGCAGCGTCTACTCTGTGGATGGCGCTATGTAGACTGTCCGGGCGATGGTACCACAACGGAGCCCACGGGTCTTTTTCTTTTTTTTCTTTATTTATTTATTTAAAAAACGTCCTCAGGTTGAACATCATGCTCTCTCCCGTCATCTCGGATGTGCTTTAGCGTCTTATCTCGCTTCATAGGCTTACGCATGTCGTATGCATCCTCACCGTGGGCGGTGGGATCATTGACGTTATCGCCATAGTAGTCTTTGACTACACGATAAACGCTATACCCCATGCTCTCGTAGAACCTTATGGCATTGTCATTGCTCTTGCGTACGAACAAGTCGACAAACCACGTGTCGGCGGCATCGGCACTGGCCTCAAGCTTTTCGGTAAGAACTTTGCCGATCCCTAGACGACGTGCCTCGGGAGCAACCGTCAGAGCAGTGATGTGAGCATGCCATGGTAGGTAGTGCTCAGAATACTGGAAGTAGTCAGGGGAGCTCTCGGTCTTGCCCATGACTATGCAAATAAACCCATGTTATTAAATCACATGAACACGCAAGAGAGACGCCTAATAAATACGGCCACATACTATAACCTATTATATTTCCATTTTCATCCTCGGCGACTTGGAACAGCGAGGGCCATTTTGAATAGTACTGGAGATAGAAACTCAGATCGTAGGTCTCGGTCAGGGGATCAAGGTTGCATTTAGAGAACCTGTCTAAATCACTCGGGCGAAAAGCTCGAAAGGAAGTCATGGTTGACTGAAGTAGGAGGTACCTAAATGTCGGGATGTCGGGATGCTGGAATGTTGGAATGTTGGAATGTTGGAATGTTGGGCGATGTTGTTTTCGTGCCGTTATTTTTATATACTGAAGTCAATGCGCCTCTCCTTAGCCGGATAAAGGTCAGTCAAGTTAGTATAATGGGTATTAGGAGATGCGGTAAGTCATATGGTATGTCTTGATGTATCGGGCATATCTAACCTTACCTGACCCGTATGATTTAGTTGTAGAACCTACTTAACTAACCTACCTCCTACATAATTTTTTCTTTCTTTCCTTTATTAGGTCCCAATACCTGATGGTGGGGTCCTGCTCGGAGTCGGTTCTGCATACCGGTCTAGTTCTGCATATAATACATTACCTAATGTATGTACCTCCCAACTTTTTAGTACGGAATTGTATAATTATTTGGCAGCTGGCGAAATTCTTATCAGTCGGTTTGATATCCTGATCATATGCATGTAGGAGAGAGGTAGGTGGATAATGCCTGGTATGTATACCTCCTATACATAGGAGGTGGTGTAGGTACCTAAAGCATACAAGACAAGTACATTACATGGCATCAGTGATAAGTAAGGCTTGCTGAAGAAATTGAAAACGGCTATAATGCGATCGTCAGGGTCAACCTGTGCATTATTTTGAACTCATATCCCATCTAATTTCGACTCACTTTAAAACTTTCCCAACGTGCCCACCTCTTTTCGACTCTGATGAACTTCTCGCGAGCTATCTGTCGTTTTGCACTTAGTATTGTATGAGAATCGCAGTCCGGTTTTGTTTTTCTTCTTCTTCTTCTCCTCCTTCTTCTCTAGTTACCTGGGTATTTGTTTATTTTGTATCTTACCGCACTTTGACCCATCATCAAAACTTGCACTACCCTTGTGCCTTCGTCCCCATAATAACAACCGAAAACTTACTCTTGCCTTGCTCTGCCCGCGACAAAGACCATTTCGATCAAATCAAGGCCGCCGCTCTAGAGTCTTATTTCCCGCTCCGCCATACCAACCGAGATACGATACACTAGTACTATATACCCGGGGGTGTATGATAGTAGTAGCAGGACTGCATACCTACTATTTTTGTCCAGAGACCATCGACCGCCGAGTCGACCGCCATTAGCCCTACAACCATGTCTAGATCACCGCACACGCCCCGGCACTCACGCCAATCTTCCGCCATCGACACATCATACCAGAACTCCAGTCCCAACGTATCGCCCAGTGCCAGGCGCCAGTCCAAGTCCTCCTTTCAAGACCCCCTGACCCCTTTGCGCAATAGCATGAACGAGTCTGAGCTTAACGAGCTCAGTGCTGGAGGCCGCGATAATGGCCTTGGGAATCTAGCCGACGAACTAGCCGATGCTCTATCCGGATCCGGTGAAGATGAGGAGTACTACGAAGATGAAGACGTTCAAGGCAACACCCGGGATGCTTCCGACGGGGTCAGGGACAGCGGTGTTGACGTCGCAAGTCAGCCCGAGCAGCAAGCCACAGCAAAGACCTCTAGCTTAAGTGTGCCATCCCCGAACGGCCGAGGACATCGACGGACAGGGAGTGCATATGACGGAAGCGAATATGGGTCCGAGTCGGACCTGGAGTCGCCCGGCATGCTGCCCAGCCTGGTCGCCAAGATTGATGCTGTTGAATCGTTAGCCAGAAGAGGCACTGAAACTACCGGCAGTCCTCTAGATGGTGTTTTCAAGAGGGTGACTGAGGGGCTAAGAGATCTTGGGTCTCAGTCGGGTGTGGAGGGAAGCACTACAAGGTAAGGAAGCAGGCAAGAAAGCAATGGCCTGTGCCTATCTGCCAGTCCCAGTCTGAGATCATCTCTAACAAAAGCACCGATTTGTAGACTCATTACAGCGCATTCAGCGCTGGCGACGCACATGGCACACCAAACCCGACAACTTCACAATCTCACGTTCCCGCTTCTATCACCACTTGTCTCACCTCCTGACCCTGAAACGATCGATTCACTTCTGCCGATACTCACATCTATCTCAGACGACATGCCACGACCTGCGACATCGGCCTTTGACTCGTTAGCAGCGTTACATTCCGTCACCTCCGACTTGGTGCAGACGCTAAACTACCTCTCCGACACACTACACATGTCGCGGCAGACCACCACCACCGCTACGAGGCGGCTAAGGATAGCTAAAGAGATGGTGGCCGAGATGAGACGAGAGGAGGAACTGAGGGAAGAAGGGGAAAGGTGGCTAACCAAGGGTAACTGGGGTGAGAGGCTAAAAGAGCGTGAGTGCGCTGGCGTCTGCCGCGACGTCGTTGGTGGTTTCGAGGAGGTGTGTAATGGCTGGAGAGCACGTCTTTTGGCTCAGGCCGAGTCAGCCTGATGGTTATGATTGGAGCATGAAAACATACGAAGCAAACATATTTCCTTGATTTTGATCGAGGGCCTAAAGTCTTGCTGGCTGGTGGTTGGATGGGATGGTGTGGGATATAACACCAACCACTCTCGAATTTCCTTGTCATGTGTGCATCCTAGTGGATACATTGCTCTCAGACCTAGACGGAATTAATACTGGGTTCTATCGGCTTGAAAGCTGCGAGTAGACATTTGACACCTCGAGACGAGGACAGGTTACAATGATGAATATACACATACACTTACAAGGGCACTTAGGCTAGACTCCGAACAATGGCGGTGGATAGATGTGATTAAGAAGTAACAAGGCGTTCTGATTCTTTGATATTTAAAGACTTGGGGTTACCTTCAAGCCCTGCTATTATAGAGCCGAGGTTTTTGTTTAAGAAGCATAATTATGTACATACTTTAACGACGATTGACAGCCAAGAAATCTACGTCGATTTGAATCCATATATTGGCATCAAATCTTTCGCGAAAAGAAAAAGAAAAATTTAAAAAATATATATAATAATAAATCAATGAATAGATAATCAACCTATTCGTCAGAAGAATGTCCAGGTGTCCGTACTCATTAGCTGACGACGAATAAAGGGAGGGTATACATAAAAAACTGAGGAAAGATAATCCCTTCAACCCCCCTTTCCCCCATTCAAATATACATAATCTATAACAGACTGATTCAAACCCAGGCTGTCTGTTGTTCTACAGGGTCAGTCTAGCGACGCTGTATTCCCGATAATTCCAAGCCCACCAATAAGTACCAATACATGTATGAGTGGCCCATAAAGCAAAATACAAACAATATTACTATACGACGGTCTCCTGGGTCAGAAATAGGAGATAAGTGTGTAGCGCGCGCTTCTCCTAGGGTGGACACAGGAAGATTTTTTTCAGTAAAAAACTCAACTCTAGCCCAGGGATATATTCCGAGCTTGTCTCCTTGCAAAAGCCCTTCCCCTTTATTCGATCCCGGTATCGGTGTAAGACGCCTTCGACGGCCGAATGCGCGCCGGCAGGGGTGGCGCCGGCATACCACCGTCGAAGGCCGCGGCCGCGAAGCTACCCAAGCTCATGTTGTCGTCCTCGGCACCGTCGTCATCGCCGTCGAACTGCCTCCGGTGGCGCCCGCCGCCGATATGCGCGTCGACAGGGGGCGCGTCACGGGTGCGCCGCATCGAAGCCTCGGCCTCGTCGTCGACTAATACGACCATCCACACTCCGATGGCCCCGTTAGCGCCCAGAAGCGGCGTACAGTGGATCCATCGGCCCTTGCCGCCGTCCGCGTCGACGGTGTCCGTCCGTGACGTGATCCAGCGGATCTTGGCCGTCACTCCGTTGCCGTCGGCGAAGGCCTCGGCGATGGCGTCGCGCACGGCGCGCGATCCGCCGATACGCGCGAGGAAGCTGCTTTGCAACATACCCGGGACACGTAGCGAGGGCGACGCGAAGAGGATACGTAAATTTGGATGTGGTCGGACGAGGAGATAGTGTTCGTAAATGCCGCTGAGGCGCCCTCCCGCTACGGACGCCAGCACCGACGTGCGTAGCGTCGGATCCGAGTTCCGCCGTTCCATCGCCGCATCGTCGCGGATCACGAGTCGAGGCTTCTGCCAATTGGCCGCGCCTCCGTCCGTCTCGCTCATTTCCTCCTGTCGCGTGCGGTAAAGAGCCCCGCCTGACTCGCGTACTGTCTTGAGCTCTTGTAGATTGAACATTTCGGCCAGCTCGCGAAACTCGGTCTTCTTCGCCGACGGCTCGTCTGATCCTGTTGCTCCTGCTACCTCGCGTGTCGCGCCCTCGGCATCCTTGGGCCCTGGCCCTGCTCGCTTGTCTTCTCCTTTTGTCGCCGCTTCTGCGTTATCCAGCTCGCTGGACGCGATTATCCTCTGTGCCGTGAGACGCCCGAAGGATTCGAGACCAGCACACTCTTTTACCAGACCTGAGACGTCAACCTGGGCGCCGATATGATACCGAACGATACCGCGGCTGTCGTATAATGGAGCTACCATGAGGAGGTTCATGAATGGGGAGCCATCGCGTCTGTAGTTGAGAAATGTCTCACAGTGTTCCTTTCCGGCTTGTAGCTTCTCTCGGAGCCTCCGCACACTAGATGGGTTGGTCTTTGGCCCCTGGAGGAACCGACAGTTACGTCCAAGCACATATCCCATTCCGTACTGTGTCGTCCTGTGAAATTCTAATGAACGTATTAGTATTCTGAAAACTACAGCGTTGCTACTAGGGTGTATTTACCTTCACTTGCGAACACAATAGGGTTGTCCGGCCTTGAAGGATCTGTCAAGCAGAACACCTCTGCTAGGCCCTCTGAGAGATCTCTAAGATGGGCTGGTAGAGTGTCGGCAATGCGTCTCTTGATAGTTAAACTCACTGTCTGGATCCAGGTATGTGTGATATACGCTGGTAGATCCTCCCTAGCTAATATCTCGAATGCTTGATTCGCCTTATTTAGAAGTGAATCGTTGACGGTTTTAGCAGCTTTCTCGTCGCTGAACTCGAGCCCTTCTATGGGTACAAGTGCGCTAGCAATCGAGTTTGCATATCTTATTGCTGTTAGGGCTTTCAGGGCATCCAGGTAGTATACTAGCAATGGCACAGAACATGGCCGTGATGTGTAAAGAAAACTCGCGAATCTCTGTAGTAGAACTGGATCGTCGAAGATCACCTTGAGATGATCTATAGAGAAGAGTAGCTCTGAACGTGTCTCCAGGGAGAACTGAGAGCTTGATCCATTGACGGGAGCAACAAGATCAAAGGAGGCAGGGTCGAACTCTTCTTCAGCCAGGGGTTCCAGACTATCGTGTTCTAATGGGCCTTTAGATTGTAGTGCCGGCAGAGCACTTGCGTGGGTAGGAGCGAACGAAGAAGCAGACGAGTTTGCTCGGGACCTCGTCGAACGAGTCATGGTACTTCTAGGCCCTACGGAGGATGATCTTGACTCAAATTCTTGAGTACCTTCGAGTTCCTGCCGTGCCATGTGAGTATCGCGCTCGGCGTGGCTCTGAGCACTGCTAGCCTTGTCAGATCCTCGGTGACATATTTGTGGACGCCTACTTCTCTCAAACTTACCTTGCCGGACGCCTGTGACCTTCGGTTCGAAAATCCATGGGTGACAGCTTAGTATTCACTGCGCCGAGTTTTCTAAAATCTACGGGCGAAGTGATATAATCCGCAACCGATGTGATGCCCTGCCGTCTTCTAGGAATATCTGGTATTGCGGCACCGCCCTCTTCAGCTTCGCCCTGGTAAGCTGTTAGTGGGCGAAGATTTGTCGTGTTATGCTGACCATATATTTCAGTCTGCGGAGGTTGAAACCGTTCGTGACGTGGTCGAGTGATCCCTGAAACCTGCGACATGGCGTTTTTATGAACCTACGGACAATCGTCCGTGACAGCTGATAGGGAGTTGGTGATTTGCTTTTTGTGCTGGCGAGCCGTATCTTACACGAGGTGGCTGTACAAGTTGCTTCTTGCTCGCACTAGTGTCTAGTTCAATCACCGTGACGTACTGGTATAGGTCCACGAGACGTGGGTGTCTGAGTCCAAACAACAACAAGTACAAGGGTGAACGAGAGGCTTGGTTCTTTTGATCAACCTCGAGGGGTACTGATATGTAGACAAAGAGGGAGTGAGGGAAGGAGAGGGAGAGACTGGGAAAGAGAGAGATAGAGAGAAATATATTAAAGGACCTAAGCAAGAGACTATGGCCTTTCTACATATTGGTAACTCATCCGTAGGCTTCTTATTTTTTCATTTTTTTCATCTTATCCAAAGCTATCGTCAAGATCCCCTAGTAAGTTCGCTAGGCCATCCCCTCCCTTACCAATACCTACCTAGGTAGATAGGGTACGAGAGCTGTGCTGCTGTTCCCCTGAATGAAACCCACACGTGCTTGAATTGCCATTGGACCGGTAAACGTCTAATAACCACATGGTTGAGCCGATGACAGCGAACTAGTAAAGGGATCAAGATCGAGGCTGAGATTAGGAGACGATGGGAATCGATGGAGAGCTAGAACGGCGATCATAAAGTAGCGTAAAGACATCCCACGATCACCGCGGACAAGGTAAAAGAGAGGGGCATAGACAGGCCGTTGCATAATGGGATATTACGTCCTAGCAGACGGAGACACGATGGTCAGGTCGAGGATGGGAGACATTTATTTCATAAGAAATTTTGGTACCGTAGCCAATGAAAGAAACCAGAAGCGGTACTATGAACTGAAAATGCCTGGATAACCCTTGTTAGGACTATTGGATAATTTGCTAATACCACGAGGAAAGATACCTTAGTGCCTGGAAAGGCTTGTCATAGCCACCATCGAACTTTGTCTTGTTTAGCACTCGATGGTTTGGATGATTAGTTCAAGGCCCCATAATGATGATCACCCTGGGGCGTGGACCATGCATGATCTACCTCGGATAAAGACCGAGGGTTATCTGGTTCTCATACATAGATCTTGTTTGGAGCATACGAAGCACGTAAGCTAACTGGGGCCATGAAAAGACTCGATGAAGTTTTCCCACTTAGCGGCCACATGGCAGACATCGTTGATGCGGATTCGGATCGTTTTGTCAAAACTTGCCATTTGCTTGGGATCGAGAATGAAGGATGGCATTTCCTATCATGCCTGCCTCGGTACCTTACCTACTCAAGTACGTACTTGATGCATAATGATACTATCGCCAAGGGTTGCTGTCAATTGTCAACAAGCGTACTTTATAGTAACTAACCCAACTTTCACAGGTAACAGTACACTAAGCTATCGGCTTGGTCATGTTATCCATTAGGTCATGTCAAACTTGCATAACCTATAGAAATGCATGACGCGGAAATTCAATTGATTGGCGTTTTCTTGGAGCTATGTGCATAGTAAATATCTCGATGTAATGTAAGTCTTGTCGATGGAAACAAAAATGTCGTGTTTCGAGGGTTGATGTTACATATTAGGTTACCTATTAGGTTACCTGCAATGCAGTTATAGAATGAGAACTCAACACACGACAATAAATGGAATATATACGTATATATGGACCTATATATAAATAATAACCCATGGTATGGTATGGGATAAGTGAGGGGGGCGGGGGTTAACTAAGTATGTATTTGGAGAGATAATCTAGGTTGAGGTGCCAATCAACGTACATAAACACACATGCTAGCAGGTAGGTACATTTGACGTATTGATATACATGTAGGGAAATTGTGGCTTATATAAGAAAGAAATAGAGATATCAAGGTTTATTCGGCTACAACTATATCGATAGGAGGAGATAGCCTGCATATTCTAGTAATAGGTACTAATCCCGGGTCAGATATTCTACTATACTATACCGAGGTAACTCCGTAAATCTGAAGGGAACCAGTATTTACTCTCGAGTATTCCTCTCTTTGGCTCTTGGTCTGTTGTCTGTTTTCCCTTCTCTTAATAGCCACACATCACACACACACTTACATAGGTTATATGCTTGACGCGCGCTGAACGCAGTGTTGACCTATCACGTCTGAAGATCTGGGGGCCGATCCAAACGCCAACCCCTGAAAAGGAAGAGGGTTGACCAGTCGGAACATTGCTTGGCGCGTCCCTCCTGAAAGCGGTAGCAAAATAAACAATCTGGTCGCGCAGATTGTAGTAGCAGGGACAGAGAAGAGAAACAATCCCCCACCAAACCCACTCCCGTAGGTAACCCATCAGCCGCTTTTGTCTAGCTAGGGCGAACAGCAGTCGCGGTTTTTTTTTCTTCTTTTTTCTTTTTTCCCCCCTTCGACAGAGGTGGTATGCGGGCATGTTTTGTGCTTAAGGTCGCGTGGGTTGGGCCGCCGCGATGGCCACGTTTTCTCTTGACGTGTTGTTAGGTAGTGTAGAGATAGGTAGTATGTGTGTGTTATTGACCTATTCAGACGAGGTGCCTACTCGGCTAATCGATTCGCATCGTGTCGCCCTTTGGTGCCAACCTCCACAATAACAATAGAAAGAATACCAAAATTTACTTGTTGTTTACGCGCTCCCAGCCACCTTAGTGAACGTAGATGGTACTTACATTTTCTCTTTCTTTTTCCCATTTTCCTCAATGCATCCATAGCTATGTTGTTCTAACCTATGTAACTAACCTATGTTATTGAAAGTACGTTGATTAGAAGGATGCCGGGAGAGGAGAAGAGCAGAAGCATGGAATTGGAATATGAGAAACTTCAATGCTAGTGTATGCTGTAGATGTAATTCTGATGGTCAAGTGTTGATTTCGAGAGAGATTGAGGAAAGACACGAAAGCAAGATGGGTGAGTGGTGGAGGGAGGGACAGTAGGGAAACAAAGATATAACGCGTTACCTAAATCAAAAGTAGAACAAAACAGAGTTTGGGCGAGTAAGAAGGCAACATAGGTACTTAATGCATATGTACCCTGCTATCCGAGGTAGTACCCTGGCCAGAACCAGTCCCAATCGGGTTTAACAAGTTCCGTGCTCCCTGTCGAAGCAACCACAAGCGCAGCAGTTTAGGTAGTAGTTAGGTAGTAGTAGTTGAGAGGAGGAGGTACCTACACACTACCTAATTATGAGCGAGACCGATAGTTATGTATGGTATGTTATGTAGAGGTAAGGCAGTTGACGGAACGGTAAAGAGAAACCAAAGGCGCGCGACCTGACCTGCAGGCACGACCCATCCATCACTTCGCTACTCAACGTTCAACCTCCATTCCCAATTCCCTTGACAACCTGAACCTACCTACCCTCACCACTTACCACCACCTCTTATCACCACAACCACAACCACAACCACTAAACCCACCAAAACTTTCACACCTCTCTCTCAACCTACCTTACCAAACTTATAAAAAAAAAGAAAAAGAAGAAATAAATTCGAGAATAAGAATAAGAATAAATTTCAAAATAGAAATAAGAAACCCTCTGCCTTAACCATCTTCGATAACTAACGACGACGCTCCTTGTTCAATTACCACGACAACCGAAACTACCACGATTATCCTATTAATTACTTTCTCTCCGACCCAATTTGCGCACATAACAAACAAACAACAATACAAATAGCTATTTACACAGCGACCGAATATTGACGCCATTATTTCCACTTTGAGCTTATCTTCCAACCGAATTCGACTTCCATTCATTCTATTTCGATTGAACATCACACTCGAAGCATGCGATAGAACAGATACTATTACCCCAAGGGGCTTCTAAAGGAGAATAGGCGGAAAACTTTATGGCCTCAAATTACCTTCCCACCTCGTCCTGACCTCTATCTTTTGATTACCTTACTATCTTCTGGTTTTCTTTTTTTCTTCTTCTTCTTTTATTTCCTTCCCCTTTGCTGGGGCAACACCAACCCCCGACTCCGTGTCTGATTCTGCCATTTCTGCTACTCATCTCCAACAAAAATCTTAAACCCGCTCGATCGTAGCCATCTACAAGGATGACTTTAGAGGCGGAGCCCGCAGTTGCGGCGGCACCCCTCCCGACCAAACGCGCTGCCCATGATGCGACAAGCCCCGCTGTTCGGACACCTTCGAGGCTGGGCACACCCCCCCCTCCTTCAGACCGAGGGCGATTACAGGCCAGGCAAAACATGGATAACGCCAACACAAAAGGTGCAAGGCATAGCGGCCGGTTTATGGAAAGGGCGAGTACTGGCGGCATCGACCCCGAGACCTTGTCACGGGCTTTATCGAGGGAGCTCTCCGCTACCGATAGACGGGATAGTACGCCGGGAGCCAGCCCGAGTAGGAAGCGGCAACGGATCAATGGCGACAGGTCAGTAAAGACACCGTCCAATTCCTGCTTCCTGGTGGCCGGAGAGTGCAGCTTGACGTCTCGATGACTTCATCAGACTCGCTTTCTAGCCTTCCCGTGCTTACTTTAGCTTCATAGCGCACCGTGACTAATTATCCCAGATTCATCCCCTCCCGCTCTGGTCAAGATCTCCAGGCTAGCTTTAGCCTTCTGCATGAGGAAGGCTCACCGGCCACTCCATCACGTCAAAAGAAGCGCACTCCCCATGGTGAACTCCACTTTCAGAAGAGTAGGTCAACCTTGCGCTCCATGGATATCCCTAAATGCTAATTGTCTCTAGCTGAGGAGGCAAACCGAACTTTTTCAACTCTATTAAGAGCCGAGTTGTTTGAAAATACAATACCGCAGGCTACGACGCCTACATTATCACCCGACGCCAATCTTCCAGGGTCATCTCATTCTTCCCGCCCTCACGATGGTACACGGTCACATACACCACCCAACAATCCTCCCCCATCCTTACCCTCGACTTTCACGCCATCAACGCCGCATAAGAATCTTTTCTCGTACATGTCACCCCGCCACCATACTAATGTAGCTGGTCACCCAACGCCCTCAAGGACGCCTCAGAGTCGGCATGGCCCTAACTTGGACACCCGATCAGAAATCTACAGTCTCTCACCAGTTCGTTTTGGGAGCCAGCAACTACTTTTGAGCCCACGGCGGCAACCTAGGGCTGTGAGCAAGGTACCATACAAAGTTTTGGATGCTCCAGAGCTGGCGGATGATTTCTACCTGAACCTCGTGGACTGGGGTAGCGCCAACGTGCTAGGTGTCGGCCTTGGTTCAAGCGTCTACATGTGGAATGCACAGACAAGTCGAGTGAACAAACTCTGCACCCTGGAAGATGATACTGTTACAAGCGTATCCTGGATCCAGAAAGGAACCCACATAGCCATTGGGACCGGAAAGGGGCTAGTGCAGATATGGGATGCCGAGAAAACCAGGAGATTAAGAACCATGACCGGTCATACCGCGCGTGTGGGATCTCTGGCCTGGAATACCCACATTCTCACATCCGGATCTCGAGACCGGCTTATATACCATCGCGATGTCAGAGCACCGGATCAATGGATGCGGAAACTCATGGGCCACAAGCAAGAAGTGTGTGGCCTGAAGTGGAATTGTGAAGACGGCCAATTGGCGAGTGGAGGCAATGATAATAAACTGATGGTCTGGGATAAACTATCAGAAACGCCGCTCTGGAAATTCTCAGACCATACTGCTGCTGTTAAGGCTATCGCCTGGTCGCCTCACCAACGTGGTCTACTTGCGTCGGGTGGAGGAACTGCCGATAGAAGAATTATATTCCATGACACTGTTCGGGGAACAGTAATCAACGAAGTCGACACCGGCAGCCAAGTCTGTAACATCTCGTGGTCCAAAAACTCAAATGAGATTGTCTCCACCCATGGGTACAGTCAAAACCAGATCGTCGTATGGAAATACCCTTCTATGTCGCAGGTTGTCAGTCTCACGGGACACACTTATCGGGTGTTGTATCTCGCGATGAGTCCTGATGGTAGAACTGTCGTAACAGGAGCGGGCGACGAGACACTACGGTTCTGGACCGTGTTTGGACGACGGCCCGGCCAGAGGGAAGATAGTGATGGCGGAGGGGGGCGTTTAGCGGATTGGGGTGTCATCCGCTGACGAAGACCCCCGATCTTACCCGACTTTTTTTCATCTTTTTTTTTTCCAACTTGACTTAAACTACACGCCAACGCCTCGGCTCAAGCCGTGTGCTTGTAATGACGATATATCCTAACTCATTGGCCGCTATGATCGGCAAGGATCACGACATCTCTGGACGAAATACCCTACAATTGCTTGCATCCGCTGGCGTTATCATTTTGTTTCTTCAAGGGCTTAGTTATTTTTTTTTTCAGCTGCATGTATGATGGACCCGCTCGAAACCCGAGTTTTTTTCCCCCTTCCACTTGCGGAGTCCTGATAGTCACACTGCCAGTTATTACAAATTAGAAGAAACCATGACGACTATCTGCTTTGCGTGGGATAGGACTCTAGTGGTTCATTAAGTGGGGATCGCCTGTATCTAAAAAGCTTCCTCACTTTTTCTTTTCTTTTTCTTTCCCAACGGTTCAAACAAGGCGTAAGAGGCGTCATTTTGCGCATAGCAAGGCGTTATACATGGCTTGTCTACTGGGATATGACGGTTTGGAGGGCACTTTTTTGATACCTAGATCTAAGGGAAAGGCTAGGTTAAAGGGGGAAGGGGTGGACGGATGGTTTCCAATCATGGCGGTAACAGGGGAGTGGCGGCATGGGGAAGGCTCTAAAAAATCTCACATTGGTAAGGTTACCCAGGTATACCGGTATACTGGCCGAGTTTTCCGGGCGGGATGGGTTTGCCATAATAAACAATGGCTGGCACATGACTATCACGATAGCGTTGCTAACAGAAAAAAATATTAATATGCTTTGAGCGACCTCATTCTCATGTTTGCTTGTTTCCTTGGCGATGCATTAGTAGTGTGATTCTAGGCGGCTCAGATTTTGTACAACTTCAGCTGCTTCAGGTAATGTCATGTATTTGGGTATAGGGTATGGAGTTAGGTATGGTTTATGTAGAGGTCCTCACGTGACCCCATCGAGATATATATAGCTGATAGTTGGAACCTGTATTTCATCCCCCTTCTCCCCCCGTGGAGGGCTTTCTCGTCATAGGTAACATATACTCTGATATCACACATCTAATAGTGAGGTAACCTAAATAGTTCTGCATAAATTTCGAAACCACCACAATATTTACCAGTCCGTGGTCATTTAATATCACTAGCGTGCTTTGCCACCTGAACTAACTTGTTTATATTTGTATATATCTTTCATCATATATATTGCCATGACATTGTCGCATTAGGGAAAGGGAGAGGAGGACAGAGGGGGTATCAACCTTTCTTTAAGACCTGTACATCATTCTTTGGACACCAGATACTACGCTCCAGGACTCCGTCCATTGAAAGGGGGAAAGAAAAACAAACCAAAAAACCCAAAAAAACCCAAAAAAACCAAGGAGGAACTATGGTGGGGGAAGGGGTCAATACATATGAAGATGAGTGTCTGTGGATGCATCTACCCATCTAAGGACTAATATCAAGCCGAACCAACGAGCCAACCAAACATATCGTTATCAATATCTTATTAGGCAATATTATAAACCTTCAAGCGTATTGGGTATTGGGTAGGTGGATGAGCGGGGGAACAACTGAGCACGTATGTATATAGCATAACTGACAATGAAGATTATCAAGCAACCCCTATTCTAAACCCCGCTTCCGCGCGAGGTTTGTGCAAAAGAAAAAAATTATTCGGATATCCCACCAGTGAGTTTCCTTTCTCGTGGGGCATCATCCGTGTTGCTATCGGCACTAGTCGTTTTCGCACTTTCCTTAGGGTCGCTGAGTCTTCGCATTTGCTCGTCTTGAAGTAGCGGAATTTCATCGACACTAAGTCGTCTCCCACTTACTGGGTCCTCGACTCGGACATTCTTCTCTGCATTGATTGTATTCGGTGAGGGTTCTTTGCTTTCGCCCTCAGGCGCGGGAGCAGGTGTCATCAAAGGCGAGTGTAACATCATCTCAGGACTACTTTGCCACTTTGCTACCTCGGCTTTCATTGCTTCTAGCTCTTTCTGGAACCGTTTACCAAATACATCGATATAGTATGTCGAGCCATTGTAAACGCTCCACGCAAACACAACCGTGAGGAAGCCGGCTGACAACCACCGGCTATAAAACCACAGTGGACACGGGAGCATAGTCAGTACGGCGTAAAGGTACTGAATCAACATGAAAGCCGGCTCTTGTAGGCTGTCGGGCAGGGAAAGCACAAGTTTTCCAATCCACGCTTTCGAATAAGAGCGCCGCAACCAAGTAAAGGAGGTGGGTCGACCAGCGGCAATCTTTTCGCGACGGCGGACGGTGATGAAAAAATAGTATGAGAGTTGCCAAACAGCATACGGAATAGTCGACCAAGCTAGCATGGAAATTATGTTGCCGTAAGCGGTTGGAGAACCTGGCGGAGATGTTTTGACGGTCCAGAGGGCTGGAAAACGCTCCCGCTGGGCTTCTGGTGGAAAGAGGTGGACGATACAATGTAACGTAGCGCACGGCATTATATGGATAAATAACGACGTAACTTTGTCAAAGTCGTGGAAGACGAGCGAATTCCGCCACATGATAATCGCCACGGCGTTGTTCCCGAAAGCAAGACAATACGATGCCACAAAGAGTCTCTTAGAGGAGGGGAACACCCAAATACTAAGGACAAGTAAGAAGTTGACAAAGTAACAGAGGTCGGCTAGGAAATAATGATAACCTCGTCGGTGGTACGTATAGTAGCGTATAGGCATAAAGTAAACGAGTTGGACGGTATACCAGAGGTGAAACCACTCTGGGTATGCGCCAATCAGATAGCCACTGATAAATATATTCATAACGCCGCAGATAAAAGATATCTTCTCGCGCATAGTGATGACCTTGGCGTCATTCCATTGTGTGCCGAGCTTCTCGACGCTCTGCTTCACTACGATAATGGGAGTCAGTAATTGCCATATTGGGTAAAAATTTTTTTTTCAACTCTCTCGGCCGCTGTCTCGGGAGCCAAAACTCCCATGAACTCATACGCTTGAATGTGACAGGAAATTTCGACTCCTGGGCCGGCCCAAGACAGGCAAAAAGAGGGGATAAACGACTCCAAAAACCACTTACTGCGCTTTCTATATCTTTCAAGCTGCTCATCCGCTGAGGGCACACGCCGTCGCCATTCCTCAACCATGCGCTCTCTCGCTTCCTGGCCCCTAGACTTGAGAGCGGCCCGTGATCTACGAACCCTCTCCGTCTGAGCAGAAATACCTTTTTGGATTTTCTCTAGTTGCTGCGGCAGAGCAAAGTTGTCAAGCAAGTCCAGGATGGTGAGACGATCCAAAGGGGGGAAGGAGTCCCAATCTTCGTGGTAGGAACTACTGCTAGAGAATGAGGGGTTCCGCGATAGTGGGCGGTCGTTGGCGGAAGAGCCCCCTATTTTGGGTGTATCGGACGCAACGTTTTCGAGGGGGGAGGAGCTCAAGGAGGGAGTAGCAGTATCGTCGGGCGTGAGGGCTGCCTCATCGTCGGTCTGGGTGCCGTCTGACTTGGCAGACGACATGGCGGCGGATTGGGTCGCAAATTCAGCCATTTCGGCAAGAGTGCGGATGGGAAATCGCTGGATGTCGTTGCGGAAAGATACTCTCTGAAGAGCCTCAGCTCCCCTAAGAATCAGAATGTCTGCCATTACCATCAGAAAGACTGAAGCTGAAAACAAAGATGGTAGCAAAGAGGTAAAGGGACACTCACCCTGGAAAGGATCCCGGCCTGTTCTTTTTGCTCTTTTAAAGGATGCAGACGGACCCTAAGCACTACTACGAAGACTCCCACTATGTGAGATAAACCAGGACTAGCGTATTGGATATGCAGTGGCAGACTTCGGAGTCAAGAACAGGTCCAGAGGGTTCAAGAAAGCGTTAGGGTGTCGTGGGAAGACGTGTGTGACTAGCTAGACGCAGACACAAAGAGAAGACGTGTGACCTGATCTACAGATGAGAACAAGCCTCTCGGCATGGGATAGAGTCTAGCCCGTGGAAGAGATTGGGAAGGAGGGGAGGGTACGAGAGAAAGAAAGAGTGTGGATGAGTGAAGGATGTGGTCGGATATGTTTACCCTGTGGATGGCTCTCAGTCAGGGACGTGTTTCGATGGTGGGTTGTAATTGGATGAAAACAGAGTATCGTCAAAAAATAGACCAAGCCCAGGCACGACGATCCGGCAGCCAAGGCCTAAACTTAAATATGATGATAATAATGAAAGAAAAAAAAAAGAAGAGGAAGAACAAACTCTGTTCAAAATTGTCTTAGTAAATGTGAGAATGGAGGGGGGGGTTGATGTGGTTAGAGTTTCGGAATACTAGCTCTTGATTTTCATTATAGAAATACTAGTAGTATGTAAATAAATGACATGACATGGACACCTTAGGTAAATTCTTATAGTACATATGTAGTATCTATAATTGAATTCCTTGTTCTCGCCTAGATAAGTTTAGGTACCTAGTACCTTCCAAGGTATAACTTGAATAGAAGGTATGACGACATTTTGTCATTAACAAGGGTCTGGTCCACTTAAGGTTTGGTTTTGGTAGGTAGGTAGGTAGTTTTTTTTTTTTTTTTTGCTACTTTTTACTTTTTTTACCCCCATGTAGAGTAGATACATAGTAGGAGGTTAGGTTCTAGAGTACTTTATCTCGGAAGGAGGTCCACATGTATTTAGATGGCCACGTTGACATTTGGAAGTAAAAGCCTAGGTAAAATAGGTAAGTACTTACCTACATACCTAGCCAACTTAAAAATGTAGGTAGGTATGGAATGTACCGATGAAAGTGGATTAAGAGACTGCCTTAAGGGTCCGACAGCTGGCAAAAGCTATCTTCAGCTGATCGGAGCCGAGCTTGACGAGTTGTCACTACACTACCTAGGTAGCGTGGGTGCGTGGTCCTGCCAGTGCTTATAGCTCCTTGTCGGGTCCCCGCGCCCATATCTGCTAAAGTCGCGTAACTGAAAAGTAAAATCGTCTTCGCAATCCCGAACCAAAAAAAATAAAATCGGATTGCGAATACACTTGTTCCCCCTCCATATTTACGCAGGCGATGCTTTGAATATCTAGATCGCATGTATCTTCTCAATCAATTCTCCTCCAACGGACTGTTGAAATGCACTAATTTGAAACCCACACATAAGCCCCCCAGGCATTAGCGACAACCTCCAAATCAACTTGTCGAGTAATTTCTCGTGTCGCGTTTCTCACCATCAACACCCATCCTCCTCTCCATTCTTGAGAAACTACACCCACTTTCACCTCATCTCAACTACCTCTCTACTTAGCTACTTACCCACTAAGTCAACATGGGGAAGTTGATCCGCCTCGAGCTGTTCAGTATGTAAATCCCCTCCCCCCTCCAGTGCAACCCTCTTTTTGATCTTTGTTGTTTTATTTTTTTTTTCTCAATTTTTTTTTCTATATATATATTTTTTTCCTTAGTAGCGCTACTAACCAGATGAATCAATTTTGTAGACTTCAAGTCCTACAAGGGCCACCATACCCTCTTGTTTGGCGACTCCTACTTTACTTCCATCATCGGCCCTAATGGATCGGGCAAGTCCAATTCGTACGTCCTCCTAATACTTGTAGCCTGCGCGACTTGGCCTGCTAACCCCCTACCTTCTGGTGTAGTATGGACGCCATCTCCTTCGTCCTAGGTATCAAATCCTCGCATTTGCGATCAGCCCACCTCAAGGACTTAGTCTACCGCGGCCGTGTCCTCAAGACCTCTAAAATTAACGATGATGGATCCGCCGCCGACCCCACCACCAACGGTCACACCAACGGTCATGTCAATGGTGATGATCAGGATAGGCCGAACCGAGGAGACCCCAAGAGTGCATGGGTCATGGCTGTCTACGAGGACGATGTCGGTGACGAACAACGGTGGAAGCGCACGATCACAAACCAAGGTTCGAGCGAATATCGCATTAACGATCGCGTTGTTACCGCCCAACAATATAACGAGGCCCTTGAGGCCGAGAACATCCTCATCAAGGCTAGGAATTTCCTTGTCTTCCAGGGTGATGTCGAGGCTATTGCTTCTCAGTCCCCACAGGATCTTACTCGCTTGATAGAGCAAATTTCCGGCAGCTTAGAATACAAGGCCGAATATGAAACGCTTCAGAATGCAGCGGACCAAGCAGCCGAAAACACAAACTTTCAACTTCAACGACGCCGTGGTATCAATTCCGAGATAAGACAGTACCAGGAACAGAAAAGGGAAGCCGAGAACTTCCAAACGAAGACTGAGGAGCGCGACGCTGCCATCGTAACACATGTCTTGTGGAAGCTCTACCATTTCCAGCAAGTAATGAATGATTCTAGCGCCAAGATCCAGGAACACCAAGAGAACCTCAAGGAATTCCGACGTAATGTTGAATCCTTCGAAAGGAAGCTAGAGGCTGCGCGCAAGGAGCAGGTTGAAGCCGCCAAGGATGTGCACAGGGTGGAGAGACAGATTAAAGAGAAAGAGAAAGAACTGGAAGAGAAAGAAAACAGTCTCGTGCCGATCGAGGAGAAGGTACAGCAAACGACGAGCCAGGCTGATATAATCCGGCACAGGATAGACAGCGTTCAAAAGGAACGCGATGAACAGACCAAGCTGATCGCCAAGATCGAAAAAGACCTCGCAACAGTCCAAAAGGCCCAGAAACAGTTTGAGGACCAATGGAAAGAGACTATGAAGAAACAGGGGAAGGAGCTCAGTGACGCCGACCGGAAAGAATATAACTCATTGAAAGCGCAGGCCATGGCTAAGTCATCGGAGAACCAGGCAAAACTGGATAACCTGAATCGGCAACTTAAAACTGACGAGGTGACTGTCAACAGCCTTAAGGGAAAAGTCGATGGCTATCAGGCTGCAGTGGAAAAGCTTGAAGCCGAGCTGGCCACTATCCAGGAACGAAGGGATGCTACCCAGTCCGCAGTAAAGCAAATATCGACCGAGATTGATGGCAAGAAGAAGGAGTTCAATCAAGTCCAGTCGGAAAGAGTCAGAACCAACCAACGGCGGACGGAGCTTGAGGAGAAGCGCCTAGACGTCTTGAAAAAACTAGCTGAAGCCGATGATGGAAGACGCCAAAACGATAGAGAGGCGAGAACTAAAGAGATGGTGTCTTCCCTGAAGCGCTTCTACCCCGGCGTCAAGGGCCGCGTAGGCGACCTTTGTAAGCCAAAACAGAAGAAGTTTGACGAGGCTGTCATTACTGCTCTTGGACGCGACTTCGACTCCGTCGTTGTTGATAGCGAGAAGACCGGTGTTGAGTGTGTACAGTACCTCAAGGACCAGCGCTTCCCACCAATGACATTTATCCCTTTAGACAATATCAAGGTCAATGCCGTTAACACTGCTGTTAAGGGCATACCGGGTGCGCGATTGACAATTGATACGATTGATTTTGATTCCACGCTCGAGCGTGCCATGTCGTATGCTTGCGGGAGTTCGATTGTCTGCGATTCCCTCGATATTGCGAAGCACATCTGTTACGAGCGTAGAATACAAGTCAAGGCGGTTACTTTAGAAGGCTTCGTTATTCATAAAGCCGGTCTCATGACTGGTGGTCGCGGACCCGAAAACAAGGGCGGCAAGCGTCGCTTTGAAGAGCACGACGTTCAAAATCTACGCAAAATGGCAGATAAATTCGGAGAAGAGATTGAAAAATTGCCGAGGGCAGACCGCCGTGGCCACGCTGAGGAGTCGTTGCAAAATGAGCTTGCCGGCCTGGAGCAACGTTTATCGTTCGCCCGAAATGAGCTATCCGCCTTCGATCAGAACTTGTCTAGTAAGAAGAAGGAGCTGGAACACGTGAAACGCCAACTTAAGGAGTGGCAACCGAAATTCAATGCCGAAGATGACAAGCTAGAGAAGACACGCTCGTCGGTAGAAAAGTTCAAAGCCGCTATTGCTAAGGTAGAAGATAAGATTTTCTCCGACTTCTGCAAACGACTTGGTTATTCCGATATCCGGGCGTACGAAGCCCAACAAGGCAGTTGGGAACAAGAGGCGCAAGAGAAGCGCACCCAATTTGACCTCCAACGGCAAAGGTTAGAGAGCAATAAGAGCTGGGAGTTATCCAGACACAACGAGACTCTGGGCAGAGTCCGTAGTTTGGAGGACCGACTGAAGCGGTTATCTAAAGATATCAAGTCATACGAAGCCGAGAAAAAGGAGATCGAGGAAGCCATGAGTAATGACCAGGACTTTCTTGCCGCACTTCAAGACGAGCTAGACGAGCTGAAATCGGACCTTGCCGTGCGCAACGACAAGGTCAACAACGCCAAGACCGATGTTCAGAAAAGGAGTAAAGACATTGAACACCGACAGAAGGCCATCAACGCCCTCGAGACAGAAGTTCAAAAAAACAGCGCCAGCAAATTTGCATTATTGAGGCGGTGTCGTTTGGAGCAAATCAACATCCCACTCTCTAGTGGATCTTTGGACAACCTTCCGAACGAGGATAATCTATTACATCAGAACCCTGACGCTATGGATGTAGACGAGGGCGACGAAGCCGATCTCATGGAGGATGCTCTGAATGACTATGGCATCGAGGTCGACTTCGATGGACTGGACGACGAACTCAAAAATGTAGGTCATGGTTCCAACCCTGTTGTGTTCAAATACTAACCTGATTAGCCCGATGATGAGAATATCGATGATCAGCTTCAAGAAAAGATTTCATCTCTCACGGCCGAACTAGAGAAGCTAAACCCTAATATGCGCGCAATGGAGCGTCTAGAGGTAGTCGAGGCAAGGCTGAAGGCAACAGAGAAGGACTTCGAAGATTCGAAGGTGTCCTACAAGGAAGCCAAAGACAAGTTTGATAAGGTCAAAGCCCTACGGTTCGAACTTTTCAACAAGGCCTTCAGCCACATCCAGGAGCAAATCTCGCAAGTCTACAAAGACCTAACTCGGTCGGAACAGTATCCTCTCGGCGGCCAAGCCTACTTAGATATCGAAGAGGACACGGACAGGCCATACCTATCGGGCATCAAGTACCACGCCATGCCGCCGCTGAAGCGGTTCCGTGATATGGAGCACTTGTCGGGAGGCGAAAAGACTATGGCCGCGCTCGCACTGCTCTTCGCCATCCACAGCTACCAGCCGAGCCCCTTTTTCGTGCTCGACGAAGTCGACGCCGCCCTAGATAACGCTAACGTCGAGAAAATCAAGAACTATATCCGCAACAACGCGGGGCCCGGCATGCAGTTCATCGTCATTAGCTTGAAGACAGGCCTGTTCCAGGACAGCGAGAGTTTGGTCGGCGTATATAGGGATCAAGACGTAAATAGCTCACGAGCATTGACGCTTGATGTAAGTTACCAGTTACTCTCTCCCCATCATCTTTCCCTCATGTTTGTTTCTTTTCCTCCTATCTCTCTATCGATTGACTTGTTTCGCAATGAATGAGTACTGACATGAAACAATACAGCTCCGCAAGTATGTATGATTTGGAAAATAATAAATGTGGGGGACAATACCAATGCGCCTGTTTTTATTCCTTCCCCCCTATTTCTCTGGAGGAAATCGGTTCTGGAAGAGGGGTGTTCTTATTTTCCGCGTTTATGAGGCTATGTATGATCTGAGAGGGGGGGGGGGGGGAGGAGAGAGAGAGAGAGAGAAAGGAGATGAGTGCTTCACACTTGGCCAGAATCATCTAGCACAGGAGTACTTTTTTCTCTTCCTTTTCCTTCCCAGTTTCTCTCCAATTTCCTCCCCTGTTTTCTTTCTCTTTTTTTTTACATCACACCTTTACTTACTTAAAGATACCAGCCTACCTTTAGCAAACTTTGCTTCAAAGGCAGGTGCGGGAGAGGAACCGGATTGACTAGGCCAACGAAGTTTGCCCATAAAATAAGGGTCGTCTAATTGTATTTTTTTGTATTGTTGTTTATTTTTCTTTTGGCACGATGTAAATAATGAAACTCGTGAGAGAAAATCCAAAAAAAAAAAAAAAAAAAAAAAAACCCCATATGATGACGCTTATATCATGCAGTATTCTATAATAATTCCATGATGCAGATTCTATTACGCCCTTGTATTCGCTGGTAATAGTGAACGATTTTGTTTTGGGGGTGAGGGGGAGAGGGCAAGGAGGAGAGAGGGCACATCTACTCGCCTGATCCATGTGGGAACTAGAGCTATTAAGGAAAGAAACATGGTTTCTTTGTTGAATATGTAGGGTATCGCGATAGAAACAGGGCACATGCCCCTTTACTTCCAGCCTCACCCCCTAATCCTTGCCATAAACATTGAATCTCTATGCCCGTAGCAAAATATAGTCAAGGTGGACCTACTTGGGTTTATACATCTTCGAAAGTAAGGCCGTCATCCTCGCTATCAGCATCCCCAACAGGCTCCTCTACCTTCACCTTCTTAGGTGGTCTCTCCTCTGAGGCAGGAGTGTCGGCAGCACTAGTTGTGCCGCTCGATGCAAGGCGCTTCTCTCCTATAGAGCTAGCGACATTGGTAGCAATCTCCTCGAATTCCTCGTCCTCATCGTCGTCCTCTTCTTCGTCGGAGTCCTGTTCTGCCTCTTCCTCCTTTCGTCTCGCCTCCTCTTGCTGGTTCATAAGCATGTTGAATAGATTATTCACCTCATCGTTGTGTGCCGAATCATCCTCTTGTTCGATCGGTTTCTTCGCAGGGTCATCTTCGACCTTGGCGGCCGGAAGCTGGCTCGTGTCTGCGCCGTATGATGCACCTGTGACGGTGCTATTGAGATGCCATGAGGGAAGGGCGTTCGACTGGGCAATCTTCTCCTTCCGAAGGCGTTCGGCCTCCTTCTCTGCTTCAGTAGGACCATCTGAATCGGTAATACTAATGGCGATGCTCTGGGGACCGGTGTTCGCCATACCCTTAACGGCGGTGGGTTTCGAGATACTCTCAACAACGATGGAGGGCGCAACTTGGTTGGTAGCATCGCGAGTTACAGGGCGGGCCGAGGCGTGCGCAACGTCGAATGTGTTATCGGGGACGACGACGGAATCAAGCTGAGGCAAAAGATCGGTGATGAACTTGAGCTGGTTATTTAGTTTGGTAGATTGCTCGTGACCTCCGGCCTCTCGATTGGGGTCGAAGGTTAAGACGCAGTTACAACGATGACAAAGGAAGCCCTTCACAGGGTCCATCTTGTCGAGAACCTCCATCTGGGTCCATTCAGCGTTACAACGCTTACAAAAGTACTCTTTCTTCTCGCTCGCGGGTTTTGTATTGCCCTGAACAGCCTTGTCGAGATGATACATGCGCCACTTGATGGCGTCTATAGCCTGACGATAGTCGATGTAGTAGTAGGTGCGATTCGTGGGACGCTGTTGACCTTCGCGCAATTCAGGGCGAGTATGACTAGAGTGACGAGGATTAGCGAGACAGGTTGATCAGCAATGCGACAAAACGTGTGGAGGTCCGTACACCTGCAGAAAGCGGTCTTCGCGAAGCCTCGCGCATATTTTATGGAGGTCCTTGAGATTCATACACATTAGGTAGGAGAGGTCATCGTCGCGCAGAGCGGAATGGAGGACAAGGGCATCGACAATCAAGATATGTCTCGTGTCGACAGAGCGGGAATCGTAGAAGGCGCGTGCGACAGAACGCACCAAGGTCTGGGCGAGATCCATGGTGGAAAGAGGAGAGCGGGGAGGATTTCGTTAAGCGGTAATAGAGAGATGAAGTGAAGGAAGCGCCGGTGGTGGCCGTGGGTGACAGTACCGGAGACGGTGGTGGAGACGAGTTTAGTTGTCGTTGCTGTAGATGACGAGGATGTTGGTAGTGACAGAAACAGAAAAAAAAAATAATAATAATAAAATCCAGCCAGCAAATCACTGCTAGTTAGTATGAATTTCCGAAGCGCATTTTCATCATTCGTTGATCAAGTCAATCGCAAGTTTACCTCTGCAAGTTCGTCGATAGAAGAGAGGGGGGAGGAGAAGAAGAAGAAGAAGAAGAAGAAGAAGAGAAAGAGGTTGAAAGGGAAAAGAAAAAGAGAGACAAGAATCCTGGTTAGGAAAAGTGTAGAGTACAAAAGGACTTGTCGCATTCACCGAGGAACACCAAAAAATAAATGTAGACTCTAGTTAGAAGCAGAATTAATAAGATGGGAGGAGAGGTAGGAGGAGAGGTAAGAAGAGAAGAGAAAGCAGGCAATAATTTGTCAATTATTCTCAGCAACTATAACTAACCTAACCTAGCACCCCGTACCTACCTAGGTACGGAGTTACACACTTTACGGTGACGTCTCAGCTCGCATGGGCAAGCATGGGCAAGCGAGATCCACTTTTAAAGCTTAGGTACCTACTTTTAGGTTAAGTCAGTGTACATGCAACTAACCTACAACTACATAGTAGGTTATATATATATATACTTAGGTACCTACATACATAGATCATGTACGGAATACATTGATGGCAACTACATACTATGTATTCAGATATTATCTACCTAGGTACGTGCTAACCTAGATCATAGCAAGGTGAGGTTCCATTTTGCAAACTATCAAAGTTAGGTGGGCATGGCACTCGACTTTCCCACTATATACCTCTTACCAACCCATCTCGAAGTAGATGAGCTACTCGAACTCGAGACCCAGATTCCGTCTCTAACCTACGACATCCACGAGGCTAGAGTTGTCCTGGGGAAAATCTCCAAAAAGGCAAGGGCTCTATTCGAATTAAGAGCGCGCGGTATCCTAACCGACGAGGTACATGTTCCTGCGCCTCTACATGTTCGTCATGCATCGCCTCCAGCAAAGCGCAGAAGACTATCAAGTCCGTCCCGAGTTCCCAAAGACACCCATGTCGGTGTCGCGTCTGGCCATGTTAGCATCGAGGACGACGATGCTCGGGTGCAAGTAGTTAGGCTGGCCTGGTTTGCCGACAGTGTGGCGAAACAAACAGTCTTGCCTGTAAGTGACTATTTGATATACCAGGGTCGCAAAAAGCAAGTCGTGGTCACCCATCCCATGGCAAACCCCGAAGGCATGTCCAAGAACGAGGGCAGAGAGGACGGAGAGAGCACGGCGACAACAGCCTATACGAAGATCCCCCCGCTATTAAAAGAGACAACATCTGAGCATGAGCGTGCCATAGCACTGCCGCCAATCCCAGATTATCTACATACAGCCTATTCATGCCAACGCCCAACTCATTACAACCCTCCCAACGAAGCCTTTATCGGCCAGCTGAAGGAGATGAGGACGATCCGATCCCTCGAGAATGATAAGGTCGGTGTAAGAGCCTACTCAACAAGCATCGCTTCCATAGCCGCCTACCCTTACCGCATTTCTGAAGCCTCTGGTGAGTCCCTCTTTTGCATTGTATGCATCCCAGCATGGATATACCAAAACTAACTTTGGCTAGAAGTGGCTCGTCTTCCAGGTTGTGGGGAAAAGATTGCCCTCCTCTTCAGGCAATGGAAGACGGATGGTTATCTCGACGATGTCAAAAAAGCGGATTTGGATCCAAAATTATCCGTCTTGAAACTCTTTTACGAAATCTGGGGCGTTGCAGCCACCACGGCCCGCGAATTTTACAACAGAGGGTGGCGAGATTTAGACGATATTGTTGAGTATGGATGGGACACGATCAGCCGGGAACAGCAGATTGGTGTCAAGTTTTATGAGGAGTTAAAAGAGAAAATTCTCCGTGCCGAGGTGGAATCCATTGGGGGGACAGTACTAGACCATGCCAACAAGTTGCGAAGGGGCTACCGGATGGTAATCGTTGGAGGGTATAGACGTGGAAAGGCAGCAAGTGGCGACGTCGACATCATTTTAAGCCATCCTGACGAAGATGCTACCCAACACTTTATTACCGACATTGTAGGCAGTCTGGAGAAGGATAACTTCATCACTCACGCGCTCAAAATCAGCAACCAAAACAGTGAGCGAGGGCAAGTCCCGGTCACCTGGAAGGGGCAAGATAGCAAGGTCAAACACGGATTCGATACCCTCGACAAAGCCCTAGTGGTATGGCAAAATCCGATCTGGGACAGGTCTGCCGGGTCCAAAAATCCAAACCCTCATCGTAGAGTCGACATCATTGTCAGTCCTTGGAAGACAGTTGGGTGCGCGGTGGTGGGCTGGACAGGCGATACTACATTTGAGCGCGACCTCAGAATGTATTGCAAGCGCGAGAAGCGTCTCAAATTCGACAGCAGCGGGGTGCGTCGAACAAATGACGGTGGATTCGTTGATTTAGAAACCGGCCCTGACGGACGACCAGCACCAGACATAATAACAGCGGAGAAAAGAGTGTTTGAAAGATTAGGTCTCGAGTGGCGTCCGCCCGAGGAGAGGTGTACGGGGTAATTGTCTAGACAGTTACCTCTTACTAGTTTCACTCGCTTGTATATAGACTCGAATGTAAAATATATATCCTAGGCCTTTAGATTAGCCCAGGCGCTCCTATAAACTCCCTCTCAGGAGAGATGTCTCTTCGTTTACGTGTCTCCTATCGCCAACTGCCACAAGACTGATCCCCCAACCTAGTACCAACCCGGTACGTGTTAAATCTCGAAATATTAGGTGCCTAGGTAGGCATACATTCTTGAAGTCTATGATAGATGTATGATAGATGTCGGGTATTAGTTAACCTGGAAGACAGGATCCCCCGAGTGCATTCCCTTAGTCTCCCCTCTTTCACTCCCACATTAAATTAGGTATAATCTTCATTTTCGTACATCATCGGGGCCCCATGCCCATGCGCACACATAAAGTGACGCTTATCCTTCTCGTTTCTCACCCCTCCCTTCCCCTCATCAACTCTACACCATGCTATTTTCCCTATAAAAAAAAGAAAAAGAGGAGGAGGCAGAAGAGGAGATGTCTATCTTGTGTCATAGCTTAGCCTCCGGCGTAGAATCATTAATGTCGCCGCCGCCGTTGTTGTTATTGTCACAGCGCGCGAGTATCCAATCGCCGACGTCCCGGTAGAACTCGTCCTTCCCATAGTCGGCGTGTAGTTGGTGGTACATGCCGTCGTACGGCTTGAAGGAGGCGTCCTGGCCGATAGCAGGGCGGCCGATGTTCTCGAACCAGCTGCGCGCCTTGTCGAAGCTCGTGGCCTTGTCGGCGGTCCCGTGGGCTAGGAGTAGCGAGCGCACGAACTTACCGTCGGGCCGTAGCTCGCCCGACGCTAGCGCCGCCGTGCGGTCGAGCATGCCGGCGAGACCCTCGAGGGTCCCGTAGTTGTGCAGCAGTGGGTCGGCCGCGAGGCTGCGCTGCACCTCGGGGTCGCGGGTCAGGTCGGCGGGCGGGATAGGCCGGTGCAGCTTGAACCGCGGCACCACGTGGGAGGCGAGCCGGCCACTCATCACCGTCAGCGTCGACGGCTGCAGCTCGGGGGCGAACCCCAGGAACGGCGACTCGAGGACCCAACCGCGCACGAGCGAGACTACGCCGGGCCAGTACTCGGGCGTGCTCGCCAACGTGAGCACCTGGCCCCCGCCCATCGAGTGTCCCAGCACGAAGAGAGGGACGTCGGCGGGGGACGCAGAGAGGGCGTGCTGCAGGAAGGCGACCATGTCGGCGAGGACGCGCGACGTGGGGCCGGTACGACCTTTGTCGGAGTGGTTCGGGGCACTTCGGCCCCAACCCCTCTGATCGAGGCCGTACACGGCGATGCCACGGCGTGCGAGACTAGGGAAGAAGTCGTAGTATCGGTCTATGTGGTCGCTGAAGCCGTGGAACATGACCATCTTGGCCTTGGGGGCTTCATCGGGCTAATACTAAGGGGTTAGCTGATTTTGGTCAAGATATGTAAGATCGAAACATTATGATTTATCTCCTTGTTTCTTCTTTCTCCTTTTTTTTTTTGAGAGAGAGAGAGAGAGAGAAAGAGAGAGTTTATTCAGTTTCATCTTTAGAAGGGTTTGTTGTTAAGAGTGCAGAAACCAATAACAATAACAATAACAACAATAACTTACCAGCCATGTTTTAGTGAACAGGCTTACGCCGTCGATTTCAAAAGTGCCCTCTACGGTTTTGACCATATTGACTTTGATACACACGTAGCTTTTTTCTCTTTCTTTTCTTTGTTTCCTTCTTTCCTTTTTCCTCTCTTTTATTTTTCCTATAAAAGAAATTTATAAAAATTTAATCAGGTTAACTAAATTTGGAGACTACGAAATAGTAATTCTCAAGAGGGAGGTTCTGGAAATTAAAAGAGAAAGAGAGTTGTAAGCATGAACTTGAACTTCAAGCTGGGTTGGCCGTGAATGTTTATGGGTCCATCGGGTACGAACTTGTTCTTTCTTAGGTTGGCAATGGGGCATTGTCCCATAGTAGGTATGTAGGCTGAAAAGCTTCGCGTGTACCGAGGTCTAAACTAAGGTAAAGCTGAGGTCCCCGGTACGAGCGCATCCAGCAGCTGGGCTAAGAGATGTACCAAACCGTGTAAGACAGAACAACCGGTTTTTGTCCATCCTCAAATGAGAATACTAGTATATACCTACCTGCTAGTTAGTAGCTTACAACGTAAGGAGGCGGTGTCTCGGTCAGGCAGGGTCCACCCCCAGCTATGCTGACTACTCAAGTTGAATGTCGAACTTGTCTGAGATTTTTCAATATCCTATTGATTCCGAATAGAAACCTCTTACGGGACAATCAGGAACCGAGGTCATCACAGTCTATGTACATAGATAGGCAAACAATCAAGAAAGCAGACGTATAACAAATAGATGGATGTCAATAGCCTAGCCAATAATCTAAGTTGATATTGTACTATTTCCGCTCATGTTTATTTAGGATTCGTAACTATAACTACACCTCTAAGGAGGGAAAAAAGAAAGCTGCTACAAAATGTCGCACTAAACCACCTGTATATACCTACTATTATTTCGGTGGCTTCGAGTGGAGTTTTTTTTTTTAGAGACATTACATACAAGCATGTAGTAGGTAGGAGGGTATTCTACATATACAACTCGGTCATAATCACCCATAGTTGCCGGTTCTCGTCTACCAGGCCCGGCGTTTTTCTAATACTGCATCTCGAGTCCAACGTTGGAACGCTCAGCTTTTGAGATACAAATACCAACTAACACATGCTCCCAGCTTCTATCCGTGTAAGTGGTCGTTATAATACAGACAAGTTCACTCATGCCCCTTCTCTTTTTCCGCCGTCTCTTTATGTCGTTGCTGCTCCCCTTCTTCCTTGAGCTCACCCTCGTCCCCTTCGTCCTCGTTCTCATTCTCGTCATCCTCCTCAAGTTCCTCTTCCATTATCTCCGATTCCGTAAGTTGAGGTGGTCTGTTGTTAGGCGGAGCTGCAACCTCACCACCCGTCATTTGCCATTCCATCAGCCGGCTGAACGCACTTTCTGGGTTGGCGCTAAGCCCTTGATAAGAGCCGGTTTCTGCGACGGCACCCTCGCTGTTTAGAACGATGATCTTGTCTGACCGTTTGATTGTAGACAGGCGGTGGGCAATAGAAATAGTTGTGCTACGGCCTTGCATGAGGCCGGCAAGAGCAGAGTTAACGGCCGTCTCGGACTCGGCGTCTAGTGCCGATGTTGCTTCGTCAAGAATAAGAATATCGGGATCCTTGAGTAGAGCTCTGGCAATGGCAATTCGCTGCTTCTGCCCTCCGGAGATTTGTGCACCGCGAGCACCGACTTGCGTTTCGAGACCCTGTGGGAAATCTTTCAGGAAAGAGGTGCAGTTGGCCTTTTCTGCGGCCATCAGGATTTCTGCCATCGTGGCCGCTGGTTTACCATAAGCAATATTCTCGGCCACGGTGCCCGAGAACAGCACTGGTTCCTGAGCTACCATGCCGATGCGCCTCCGGAGTGATTTGGCATTCATCTTGGTAATATCCACGCCATTTATTGTAATCGTGCCGCCCGTGGGGTTATAGAAACGTAGCAAGAGTGATGACACAGTTGACTTGCCACCACCTGATGGACCAACAATACAGACATTGCTTCCAGACGGGATTTCAAAGTCTAGGCCGTTGAAAATGGGCACGGCCGGTCGGGTGGGATAGGCAAATGTAACGTTTGAGAATTTGATAGGACCCTGTGCTGACTTGACTTTGAGGCCAGGCGTCGAAGGAATGGTGGTCTGTCGGTCTTGTAGTTCGAATAATCGAGTCGCGGCGCCGACGCCCTTCATCAACTCGGAGAGGAAGTTACCCACACCGAAAAGACTCGTCCCGGCCCAGACCGCATACATCATGAAGGTAGTGAGATCGCCAACACTCATGAGGCCATCTCGAACTAGTCCTCCCCCAGACCAGAGCAGGGCAATAATCATCATGTTACCGATCCATCCATTCCAGCTGAAGTAGGTCGCGTCGTAGAAAGCCTGTTTCTTGCCAACATTGAATATTTTCTTAACCTGCTTGTTATAACGGCGGACCTCTTGAGCTTCACCGACAAAAGCCTGACTGGTCTTGACGTTTCCAAGACGCTCCTCGGCAATCTTGGTCAGAGCACCGACATTACGCTGCATGTCGCGACTAAGCCTTCTCGTGACCCTGGAGTAGAGGAAAGACGCACCGCCAATAAAGGGCACAGTATAAAGCATGATGGTGACGAGAGGAGGGCTAACCCATGCCATAGCCAACAATCCTGCAATGCTACTGATAAAGGATCGAAGGCCATCCGAGACGTTTTGGGTAATGCTCTTACCGACGATGACGGTATCGGCACCGAACCGGGAGATCAGATCCCCGACTCTGTTGGCGTCGAAAAACTCGGCATCCTGGCCATAGGTTCTACGGAAGAGTTGGGACCGCAGGCGAGCAACAACCCTTTCGCCAATTATGCGTAGCATTATAATGCGCCCATAATTAGCGCATGCGCCGAGCGACAGGAATAGACCGAAAGCGGGAAAGAACTGGTAGAGGGTAAGGCCAAATAGCCTCGTATCCTCGGCGGTGGTACTTGTAGCCGTATCCATGATTCTGCCGACCATGGCAGGAATAGATATGCTGATGGCGGACGAGACGAGTAGAAGAGCAATGGCCACGGAGAGGGCCTTGAACTCAGGCCTTGCGATTTGAAAGAGGCGCCAGACTTCTCTCAAGGAAGCCCAAAGCTTCTTGGGCTCTTTTCCTTCTTTGGACAGACGTGCCCTCGTGTTAACCTGAGCCGCTCGCGTCGCCCTTTCAGACCTGACGAGCCCATGATGTTCTTGCGAATTACCTGATGCTAAGTTTGCTGCCTGCTCCGCGAGCGAGCCCGCTTCGGTGTTGGTGGATTCGGGTACCGCAGTCTTGACAGCCTCCTTCTGGGCAGCCAACTTTGATCTTGATTGATCTTGCAGGTTTTGTGCAGCCACCCGACCGGAATGAAATTGCCTTGCAATACCCAGGCCTATTGTGGGATGGCATCGTGGCGGGGATTCGAGCGATGATTGGGGAGAAATCTTCAGAGCCACGTCCGAAGAAGTTCGTATTCGAAGAGCTTGAAGACGGTGAGATGTGAACTGCGAAGTTCTCGGAGAAGCTGGGAGGAGCACTCGGGTGGAGGTGGTTAGTCCTCTTCCCTGCATTGAGGCTGAGAAAGGGTCGAGGGTTGGAGAGCGGCGTCGAGAAAGCTTTGCGATGCCGGTACCGCTTTGCGGGCCCAGCAGCACACGGCGCACTGGACCCGAGACCATATTGAGGGGTTCACTGAGGTCGCGAAGTCCTTCGCAAGACTTCCAGAATGCGCAATGGCATTGCAGTGGCGCAACACGGGTCGATAAGCTTTACCGACGTGCGTTGGCTGAAATATTTCTTGTAGTTGTTGAAGATTTGATAATTTGAGTTGGAAAAAAAAAGCTGATGTCACTACTAATAATAAACTTACATAAGTAGGTTATACAGGCAGGTAGGTAGGTAGGTACCTACCTACCTAGGTATGTATTGTTAGCAGTAACTCAAAAGTCCCTCCTGCTCCCGCCCGACTGTACGCATACGCTAACGTCATAATGCTTAGCGCACTAGATAATAGGTAGGTTAGTGAAGTCCCTAGGTAGGTACATACAGTACAATTGGTTTCTACTTTAGAGCCTGAGTACCTAGGTATCCACTTGCCCCTTGCTTATGGACATTGCCGATTGCCTTAATCCTCTTCCTCCTCAGAGGTGTTATGCCATTTCATCGATTTCATCTCAGCCTGACTAATTTTCCGTAACATAAACAACTTGAACGAGAAAAAGAAAACCAATTCCAAGCATCTTTGACCTAATAGTAAAGCAAGATTCATACCTGCATAGTAGGATAATAACCACCCACTAACCAGAGCTTCCCGACGGAACCAAATAATATACATGTGTGCACTCGCTCAACCACCCATGGAATCCCCTCCAGATTCAGACTGGGTTCCCGCCTCGTACATAATACATACCACCGAGGCTACGATGCATTACTATCCTTGCGAAGCATCTCGGCAACCTCTGCATCAATACCATCATCCGCTCCAAGGTCGGGGAAATCGCTCTCTTCGTTTAACCGTCGTTTCTTAGATACGTTGGCTGAGGTGGGAACCGACTTGTACTGGGCTGCTGCGGCTAGGTTGGAGAGCATATCGATCCCCGGCGCGCTGGATTGTTGAAAATTGGCGTTGTGGGGGAGGTTGGATGACCACTGATGGGGTTCGTTAGTAGCTTGGTTTGGTTGCTTTGGTAATTCTGGTTCCATCGACGGCGGCGTGAGCGCTTCGACTTCTGGTCTATCAGGCTCGGGAGCAGGCTGCTCGCTGAAGCCATTGCCTGGGATATAAGGTTCGTCGTTTGGCAGTCCAGCCATGATGGCTCTCTCGACCTCGGTCTTCTTCTCCTCGGCCTGCATTTTTCTCTGGACGAACGATTCAAGCTGGTCTTCGTCGGATATCAGGGCGGTCTTGTTGGTGTCCAGAATCTTCTGGAGTTCGCTAACAAGTTCCCTGCGAGCCTTGACACATTGCTCTACAGCCCCTTCGGCCTGAGCTAATGTCTTGAGCAGCCCACTCAGCCTGGCAGCATAGACAGGGGCGGAAGGCACAGTGCTAGAGGGGCCCATCAACTTGTCATACTCCTGGTTCGCCGAATTGACCGTGGTCTTGGTGTTGAGGAGTAGCTTGGTGACATTCTGCTGAGGGGTGACTAGTGGCGATAGTTCCTGGGGGAAAGAGGCAGCTCCAAAAATAGAACCACCCAGGCCAGCCTTACCAGTACCACGAGCTTTATCGAGGTCTATTATATGTAGTCAGCGGATGAAACTCTCCGTTAGTTAGTATTTGAGCACAATCTCACCATTGATTCGAGCTTCAACGGCCTCCTGGATGGGCCCTTCAAATACGTTACGCTCGCGCCACACATCCACTACTCTTCTGATCCGCTGCTGTACTTCAGAGGGCGCACCCTTGTAGGCAGTAGCAACTGCTTCAGCGATGGAGGGCGAGAAGGCAACGAGGAAATCCTCCTTATGGCGGGCCTTTGACTGTTGTGTGACCTCTGTATTCTTCTTAGCAAAGGTAACTGGTTGACGTAAGATAGAGTCCCTAGTAGAAATTGGCTTACCGTTGGCTAGGTAGATGAGATTTAATCTTTTGTGACTTGTGGAGTCCTTCAATCGCTGAAGCCATAACTGAACAGTACGTTCGGCATGACGCCTGCGCACAACAAAAACAAATGAGCATACACAGCCAGTCAAGAAGAAAAAGAGAAGAAGAAAAATTGCCAGGGCAACATGGATAATATCGGCGCCTATGGTATTTACCTACCTGTGGAACATGATCCATTGGGCTACCGTGACGATACTGTCCTGAGTCTCGGATAAGGAAGAAAGTTTTGCCAACACGGCATCATCAGTGTAAGACATGGCGTGGGAATTGCGAGATGGCCGTGTATGTGGAGGCGGGGGGTTATATAAGGGCTGCGCGGCAAGAAAATGCAAGAAAATGCAACAGCAGATCGAGAGGGAGCTTTTTCTCAAGGCTGTTGGTTGGTGCTCTACTTCTTGGGGTTGTGTTGTGTTGTGTTGTGTATGAATGTTATGTGTGTGTATATATCAGGGTATGCCTAGGTATGTATGATTGTGTGTTGTGGTTTGGTTTGAGTTGGTTTGTTTATAGGTTATTCAGGTCAATCTACAGGGAGAGGAAGAGACTGGGAAAAGAGGCGTTGGTCTGGAGCAGAGCAGTGTAGAAAGAAAACCATATGCTCAGTCTAGCTTTAGCTACTCGAGGCTGGCTATCAGAATCAAATGGATCGGATAGACAGTAGTAGGCCTGTAGATCTAGTATAAGTAAAGTAGTTGTAGATGATGATGACGACGATGATGTTGTGGTTTGTTTGTTTGTTTGTTGTTATCGATAATTATGGTGATAATGGTGATGGTGATGATGAGAATTGAGAAACCCCCTTCCTAGCTCTGCTGTTGCATCCGACAGGCAACTTGAGATGAGTTGTAAATTAATGAAGTAAAATTGAGGAATGGTTGAGGTGTGAAATGGAGGAGAGCTCTGTGCATGCAATCACTTGCAGTGGACAAAGCTCTAACCAAGATGTAATGGTACAAGGATTAGGTACTACACTCAAGCTAGGAGTAGATAGATACACATACAGAGTAGTAGATAGAGTTCCCTTCCCTTTGCTGCACGTGATGATAACACTTAGTGCGAATGCGTACTGGCCAACCACAGGTTGTTCCGGCACATCCACTATGTGGGTTATGTAGTGTAGTGCATATAGCAGTACATAAGTAGTCATGCACTGTCTACTTAAGCAATACTAGGTAGGTAGTAGTACTCCATACTCCATAAGGTACTTACTAAATTGAGTGGGTCGACCACTGTCCATGTACCTGCTGCTGCTGCGCGCTAGATTTCCAGGCTGAGAAGTCAAGTGTACCTGGCCTTGCGATCAAGCATCTCTCCAACCAAACCATCCATCCTCTCCATTACAAAAACATTTCCCTTCCGCCCCCTGCAAAAGCTAGCTTAACACAGAGGTATTGGTGATAATATCCAAACACCCCTTTTCCTCTTTCTTCTTATATCCCATTCTCATTTCTCTTACTACCAGCACCCAAGATGGCAGATCGGTTCCCATCATTGGATGACTTCGACTCTGGAGGTATGTTTTGCGCTAGACTTTACAGCTACCACCCCTAGATCAAGACCAATCTAACCTAAAGTTTCGATTGAAAAGCCCAGACTGAGATCAAAGAGTCTGGTTCCCCCTCTGCTGACGATTTCCTTGCCCGCGAACGAGCTCTCCTCGGTGATGATGCGACTCAATTCACGACTGGTACCGAAGCTGCTGTTTTGACTGATGCTCCAACGGATGATCTACTAGGAGGTGGCGACATCGCTGCTGCTGCAAGCCCAGCATTTGAGAGCCAGTTTCCCGACATCAATGCCACTGAGGTATGTACCCCATGCTCACCGAACCGATTATATCACCTTATTCTAATAGCCGCTTCCAGCAATCGGGAGGTGGCATCACGGGCCCATCTGTCACGTATAACTCTGGCTTTGGAGCCTATGCCGAGGAGGAACAGGAGCCCGAAGTGATCAAGGAATGGCGCGAGAAGCGAGATGCTGCCAACGCCAAGCGGGCCGAGCAATTCGCCGTGCAGAAGGCCGAGACAATCAAGGAAGCCCAGCAGAACATCGACGATTTCTACGAGAACTACAACTCCAAGAAGGAGAAGACTATCGCGCAGACCCGGAAGGAGGCCGAACAGTTCCTGGCTAGCCGAGACGACACAACCTCCGGCGGTACCAGTTGGGAGCGCATTTCCAAATTAGTCGATGTGAGCGGCAAGGGCCAGAAGGGCGGCGCTAACGGCTCGGGTAAGGAACGCTTCCGCGAGTTGTTGATGAGTTTACGAAAAGATGAAAAGGCGCCGGGAGCCGAGGGGTACTAGACACGTTCTCAATACTATGCACATAGCAGCAGAAGAAGTAGTGGCGGAAGTAGCAGCAATAGTCTGGTTTATGGCCGGCCAAGCCTACAAGCTTGTCGCCCTAAACACCAGAGCATCATGCAGCTCCTTAAAACACGGGCTCAGGCTGTACTCTAGACAGGTCCGCATGGTCGGGCATTTAGGCTGGCATCATCGGCGATTTTCAGCTGAAGGCGTAATGAATATGATGGACTGATTTTCCCCTAATTTCTTCGATTCTCGGCTACTACTTTGTAACTCTAGGCTAGTTGTTGCGCCATGTTTCAACCATGGATACGAGGCTAGTGGATGGGAGCGTCTTCTGGGAATGACTTAGGTGCTCGGTGAATGAAACTTCCAACATAGCCGTCTATCAGTTACCGCCTAGTGTATCGTCCAGCAAGTGTTTCTTTCCATAAATCCACCTCCTATGCTCCTAATTCTTGCCAAACCAAGTGTTGTAGCCCAAAGCCTTGCGTCCGCACATGTATAGAGTGGCTAGAGTATGGTTAGAGAGAGTTGCAACAGTATAACCCCATTTGGAACTAACCGCTGAAGGTACCCCAAAGGGCAATCTGGTAGGGAATCAGGAGCTTGGCTCCCCGTGGGTTCTGCGTGATATTTTCAGTCAATCTAAGTACTTAGGTAAAGGCGGATCGTGTATTGGAGGGGTCGGGACGCACGATCTTCCAGAGGCGTGTATGCTGCTTGTAGGCCTGCTGGTACATCTTCTGATGCTCGGGTACTCGGTTGGGGGCGTCGACGAAACTATGCTCCTTGTTAGCATCCAACTCCTGTAGGTGGTGGTTTGATGATCGGGCAAAAGGAAAACGGCAATGGGAGACCGAGTTACCAGTAGCCATTGGCGCCTAGTATGACAATTGAGGTTATTCATTTCTTCCGCTCTCTACTTACCCCATCGTGGCGATCGTTGAAATTGGATATCGAGGGTGTGGCTATATTGTAAGATGGTCGTAGGCTGTTGTCGAAGCTTTTGAGGGAAACAATAGAATGGTCAGAATGGTTCCACTGGGGTTGATTGGATGATGCGATAATGAAAAGTGACTAAGCGCTTAATTCTCGGCTAGATAAGAAGCACTACTTAGGTACTTACTAGAAAAGCCCAGTATGGGAAAGCGGGGCCGTGAGGGCCAAAGTCCACTCGTCAGTTCCTACCGGTCCGTTGCCGCCCCGGACTTCTAATAGGTCCCTATCCACGGGTAGATAATTACTAAGTACTTTTTTTTCCTTCTCAATTCCTTTTTTTTTTTTATAATCTTTTTTTCTAGGTACCTGCCTATATAAAAAGAAGATCGAAATTGCATTTTTCGAGTCTCCAAAATTTTGATCTCTCTATTACACAACTTACCGAATTCTTTGGATTCTTATGTGAATATTTCCTCCTTTCCTTTTCTCTCGGTTCTGCGCCTTTATTCAGCTCACTTAGTATGTCATGGTATAGGCAGGAATGCGATTGGTGAGCCAGATTCTGCGCCATGTGAAGTCAGAGCGGATTGTTCTCCATCTCCTAGCTCAGCCTATATCTCGACGATGTCCTGGCACTCCACGCTATAGCTCGGGCATTCGAGCTTTCTCAGCACATGTAGTATCGACAGAGGGAGATGGGGATTATCGGCTACTCCCCGGGGCCCCCGAGGAATCTCATCTGGTCCCAGTCGATCACCAGCAAACCGACGTGTCTCTGATTCAGCATACGAGGCATTTCGGGAGATGGAGGGCTCTCTTAACTGATCCACAACGTCTTGCCATTGAGTCAGACTTCGCACGTCGAGGTCCCGCGAAGACGTGGCCCCGTACGTTACTAGTAGATAAGTTCCATCGATTTGGCGATTTCGCCTTGTGGAGCTGTCTCTTAGACTACCAGAAGAGAGTCAACGGTGATCTTGGCGTTTTTTCTGTCTGGAAAGGCTTATGGGGACGTAAGTCGTTGTACGATGTCGAAGGTCCTCTGGCGCCCATGTTCTGGAGAGTCCTGCTCGAGGCTGCGGTGAGGTCGGACGCCGAGGAGTTTCTCGAAACTGTCTGGATCTATAGCGAATGGATGTATGACGCACATGGAGTCAAGTGGCCGCATTTATATTTGACAGTTCTCCCGCATTTCTTGCGAACCCATCAACATAAGCGAGCATTGCAATGGCACATACGGTTATCACTACACTTCTACCCTGGACCTGACGAGTTTGCCCAACTGGTCAAGCAATTTGTAACTGATAAGGAATTGCATCGGTTTTCCACCCTCCAGTCTCTCTACTTGGTCAATCGAGACCATAAACTCTACGATCAACTGATTCCGTATCTGTATAGCCTGGGTGAATCCCGGTTAGCGTATGAATGGCGCTGCACCTGCATTCGGCTAGATGACCTACCATCGGATTCGGCCTCAGCTTCCGTGAAGCCTTTCTTGAGATATCTCCGAGGGTATTTTCCTCGCGAGCATCTTGTTCCACAAGAAGTAGCTGCTATCGACGGCCAGAACCCTGAGCCCAAAGAAGAGACCGACAAGCCGTTAAAATTATCCCGCGAATTCGTCAATCGTGTCCACGGAGAGACTTTTGGCATTAGTGTCAAGAATTACAATGATAGGTTAGGAGCCAAATGGTTTGCTAGCACATGGGTCAGTCTCAACACCACAATATCGGCTGTTGCGGCTCTGGGTATTGAAGCAATTGGGCCCCTATCGCTCCAGTCCATTGCTCTGAGGGAACATACGCCAGGGGGCGTGTTGGCTCGCATCGACCAACTACGAGAGCACGGCATTTCAGTGGTCAACTCAAATTATTATCAAATGATACTGTACCTCGCTAAGAAAAACGACAACGAACTTCTCGCTGACCTATTACGATGCGATCTTCATCCAGACGTCTTCGGTGATCCAGACTTGCAGGCACAGCTCCTTAGTTCTATGGATGAGTCGAGCGACTGGAAAACCCACAGGTTACTCCTAGTTTCCCAGATTATCACCTTGGAGCGGGCCGCCCGAAAGACCGCCAACGCCATTGTCCAGGCTCGCTTCTTACAACGGGACCGGCAAGGCATGTTAAGGATCCTCCAGGATATGATGGCCATGAAGATCAGTATTGATCATGAGCAAACCGAAAAGATTTTTTATAGCCTGGTTAAGGACGCACGATCCCATCATTACCCTCCAGAACTCTTGTTTTTCAACTTGTCTGTTTGCCGACAGCTCATCGCTATGGAAGTGCCCGTACCTATTAGATGCTGGAAGAAGCTTCTATTCATCCTTGTCAGACAAAGTAGGTTGGCTGAATTCGAGAAGCTTTGCTTTGAGCTCGTGAGATTGTATACCGAATCTCAATTTTCTCGCCCGGGGTTTGTTCCAATGCATCTGGAGGATGTTCCAGAAGCCCTAAGGACACCCCTCGCCAGTGTAGAGAATCTTCTAGGTCTCTATATACCTCTAGATTTGCCTAAAAGATTGCCAGAGCATCCACTACGCAAAATCATTTTTCCTAAAATGATACGAGTAATGCTACGGTGCACGTTCTACGCTGCCATCAAGCAACCGAAGAAAGCAGCCCCGGCACTACATTCCTCCCGGCGCCGGCCTCGAGACTTCCACGCTGCCTATGCCATAAGATTGTTGCGAATGCTTCGTGACCGAGGTGTCACAATCAATTACAGGCTCTTAGCTCACTACGTCAAATTACGTCTCACCACCCTCTTCGGACCGGTAGTGTTCACCAAAAGAAACGAGCAACTTATAAGGGCAAAAAACACATTTTCACTGGAAGAAATGAAAACACTAGTAGACGAGGCATGGGGGGAGGAACTCCTCCCCTCGCTCGATGAGCTACGCGCATATATTCAGGAATTTGGTCTCAGAGCATCTGAGCATAACGTTGAATTTTTGGAAAGACGGGGAAAGAGCAGACCCGTCATCCAAGCCGTGCTATAACACAATTGCTGCTCAGGGGTACTTTCTAGTCTCGGTCAACATCTCCTGTACAATATAACCACCAATGATACCCGTAATCTTGTAACAAATAAATAGAAGATCGAATGAAAAAAAAAAAAAAAACAGACAATATTCTTCTCTAGAATATCTCTTCAAAGTGCCCGATGAACCACACGGGCGACTTATGCGCATGTAAGCATATGTCTGGCATGTGTGTGGTGACGTGCGCCTCATTATTACAGTGTATTGTTACAAACGCTCATTGGGTCCTAACGTCATCAATGTCTCCTGGACGATTCGACCCTCTCTCTTCCTCTTCCTTTCTACCCGCCGTAGATTTTGTAATTCGAAAGCCATTTCCCATAATAACTCCTCACCATTTTAAGTTGAAGCAGTCCCCCCTCCCCTCCCCCCCGCCTTTTTTTTTCTGCCAAAGGGACATATCTATTTGGTCTGTCTTCGAAGAGCGAGCTAACTAATTAAGTTAAGGCTCCCTCTGTATCCTCCCCGCCTACATCGATATTACCGCTTTCACTGTTTCCACTACTAGCACTATCACCGCCGCCTCCTCCGTGGTTCTTGGGCTTAATGACGAGCAGTATTATGGCACCGGCGATAAGGAGAATGAGGAGGAGGATGGCCTTGCGCTTGGTGGTCTTGCGTTGGTAGCCGGCGGCGACGACAAGCTCCTTCTCTGCAGCACGAACGTCGGTGGCCATGCGCTCGACGTTATAGTCGATGCGGTCGAGCATGGTTCCCTGGTCGATAACCATGGTCTGGAGGTCGCGGAATAGATCAGACAGTTCAATGATGCCCTGGGCGATATCTTCGATCTCGCGTTCACGCTGCAGGATGACCGCATCGTTACTATGTAGCAATCGCTGCGCCGTGGTCTGCTGTAGTGCGGTCTGTGAGTACGAACGGTCGGCATCTGACTCGAGAAGGGAGGGGTCGGCAGCGTAGTTGGTGTTGCTGGAGGAGCCGGGAAACGTGGCTGAAGACCGGTCGCTAGCTAGGTTTGGGGATGCAAGGCCGGACATGCCGCGAAGCTCTGCAAGGAATAGAAGGACCTTCGTTAGTATTTTGTTCTTCACGCATGTGCATAATCTCTATAGAATACCGAGCAATCAGAAGAAGGGGGTGTTGGTTTCGATCTCCACTTCCGTCTCCTTGTCATCACAACCCCCTTTCTCGCCCATCCCTTTGTGCCAGTTGGCAAAGGGGGAGGGGGGGGGGGATACGGAATACGCAATACGGGAAGAAAACGTACTCTTTAGATAGGCGCTCTGCTTTTTCCGGAAACCAGCACTCGCCTCTTGCACCCGCGCAGCAAGGCTGACTTGTATGTTCTTGGCCATGACCTCCTCGGCGCGGGTCATAGTGCCACTCTGTTTGCCCTCGCGCACCATTTGTTCGACGCGCTGGATGCAGCGGTGGCAGTCGTGGAAGCCCTTGGTAATAGATTGAGTTAGACGCTCGATCTCGCCCTCCTCTGCGCGCTTGGCCTCCTCGTCATTGAACCCAGGTAGGACGTGCTTTTGGTGTAGGCGCTCGAGGGTTTGCGACTTGCGCGCTATCTCGGCCAGTAGGTCAGTCACCTCGTCGTTGACGTCGGCCCAGCGTGGGGGTAGGAGATCCATCTCGATAACTGTGTCGCCGTCGTCGTAGTCGGCACCCGCCAGTAGGCCCTGCTGATCCTCGGCGGCGGCAGCACTGCCACTACCGCGGCCGAAGTCCGAAAAGCCATTGCCGCTCGGTCCGGGGCCATACCGGGTCTTCTTGGCCGGATGGTGAGCGTACGACTGGCGGTAGGATATGTAACTAGTTTAGAGACAATGGTGTCAGTAGTGGATGGGGGGTTCGGTCGGTTGCCTATCCAATTGTGTGTCTCTATTCCTCATCAGGAGGATAGTGAGGAAAGTGAGGATGGTGAGCTTACAGGTTGGTGCGGTCTCGCCACATGGCGGACGCGGGAGGGGGGCAGCAGCACCGTCAGCTTGGGCGATGCAATGGCAGAGATGAAATGAGCCCGATCAATTGGAGAGGGAGATCATAGGATCAGAAGAGGGAGAGAGGCAGATGTGGGATATGTTGATCGCGATAGTAGTTGTGAGTTAGTGTACTACTAACGGTAAGTATGTACAGTGGTATAAGAGCCAGGAATGGTAATGGTAATGGTAATGGTAATGATAGTGATATGATAATGATAATGGTAATGGTACAGATAATCCACATGCATCAGCTTGAAGATTGCCAGCTGCTTCAGGCTGTCTGGCCCCTACAGCTGACGTATGTTCTTGGCTTTACTAGATGGAAGTACCTACCTAAAGACCTGACACAACTTGAAGGTCGGAAATTTGCTCCGTTACAGAGAGGACAGGGCTAAAACTGTTAGGTTTTGTTTGAACCCGCCTAGGTTTAGTTAGGTATCTATCGAGGTACATAGGTAGTAGATAATAAGTATCCCCGCACAGACCAACGATCATTTAGGTACATACAGGAAGTAAAAGTCCCTTGATGTTCCACAGAATACGTACCTCCTACCTAAGCATACCAGTGACACACACACAAAGGACAAAGGCGGACAAGCGTGTGCCTATTGGGTGATTAGCCCTCCACCCGCTCTCTCTCTTTCTCTCTCTGCCCCCTTCCCTCAAACAACCCCCCCCCCCCCCTCCTCTCCCCCTAAAATAAGGCCCCTCCATATTTATTATGCCTTGAACAGCAAAGGCAAAACACTTCCTTGGCAACCTAACACATCCAACATTAAACAATTCACCACCCAGCGATAGAAACGACGCCCAAACCCGACACTCCTTCGTTGACACCACTCCGCATTCTTGCCGACTCTCATTGACCACCTTCAACAAATTCACCCTTCACCATGGTTCGTCTACTTTTGTTTATCCCCCGCCTCTTCTCAAAACCCCGCGGCTGAGGGGCTGCCTCCCAGACCGAGCAGAAGATGTTGTCGTCAAGAGGGAAACACAGCATTTGCGCAGAACTGAACTGACTGTCCACCGCTTTAGGCCGATTCCCTGACCGAGGAACAAGTCTCCGAGTTCAAGGAGGCATTCTCTCTCTTTGTAAGTCATTCCTTGATACTCCCATGACAAAAACAAGAGCCTCGACCGATCGTGACTCGGCTGTTTGGGTTCAGCGTCCCAAGCCCTATCGCGACCACGTCGCTAACCATCGTACGATTTAGGACAAGGATGGCGATGGTAAGCTGCCCGACTTTGGCCATGTGTATAGGCTTTCGTTTCTACTATTATTTCGATGATTGCAGAGAACATCCCCTGACCACGCTTTTCTGTATTCTTCGAAAATGCGGTCACACAGAGCCTTCTACAAGGTGACTCGAGTATGCTGATCGGGCTTGCCTCATAGGACAAATCACAACAAAGGAGCTGGGTACAGTCATGCGATCGTTGGGGCAGAACCCTTCCGAATCCGAATTGCAGGACATGATCAACGAGGTCGATGCCGACAACAATGGAACTATCGACTTCCCTGGTAAGACGCCTTGAGAGCCCTGTGTTTGCTATGGTTGGGCAGTAGGCTAACGCGCCATGCACGCAGAGTTCTTGACCATGATGGCCCGCAAGATGAAGGACACCGACTCTGAGGAGGAGATCCGAGAAGCTTTCAAGGTTTGAGCGCCCCCAGAGACGCCAGCTTCGTGTTTTTTTTTGTTGCTAACAAGATGGCGGATAGGTCTTTGACCGTGACAACAACGGCTTCATCTCTGCCGCCGAGCTGCGCCATGTAATGACCTCGATCGGCGAGAAGCTCACCGATGACGAGGTGGACGAGATGATCCGCGAGGCTGATCAGGATGGCGATGGCCGTATCGACTGTATGTGATGCCCAGCCCCCAAAACAGAATGTTCAATTTACTAACGAGCGCTCTCCCCTCCCTTCCTACAGACAACGAGTTCGTCCAGCTCATGATGCAGAAATAAACTCGATTGAGCCTCGCGCAAGCCTGTTTATAACCATACCCAATCTTATGCTGTGATGAGCTTTCGTTGTTTTTCTCTCTTCTTCTCAGAAGTGAGGCAAGGAGTGTTGCCCTGGTGGAGCTGGATCCTGTCCATTCGAGGGGTGATACGCTTGAGTTCGGCAGGGGCTTTCTAGTTTGGAAGACGAATGGGATGCTTTTTCTATTTCGAGGCTTTTCTACTTCGATATCTTCCATCAATAAAAATAAAATTGACCCGACAAATGAGATGCTCTGCTAGTTTTGATACGCTTCTATAATTACTTATTATACATAGCAACTGTTACATAGCTCGTCGCGTAACATAGTAGCCGAACCTATACTGATTCAGGTATTCATTTTTCATTTCCTCTGAATGCAAAATATGCATGCCTCATGCTTTCTATACCCACTTGCCATGATCTGGAGATGAGATGTTGCTACCGTAGAGCTCCCCTTCTTTTAGGATGTAATTTGACATCCGTCACTCATGCACGTGTCTGTGTGTATCAACATGTCATTGCCTGAGGATCACCTTGCTTAGTAAAAATTCTTCGTCGCAGGCCACATAGCCTGGGCAATCTAGATACATAGGATAGATAGTTCATGATGAATAAATTAACATGGGTAGGGCAGTGGCATTGCACACACATTGTATATGTATTGTTTGATAGGCATCAATGCGGGATTATGTATTATATGTTTCGTATTTCAGAGGTGAATTAGACCTGTGAATCATATGCTACCAGACCAGCCACTTAGACGCAATGCGATCCCTCTTTGTAAGTTAGAGGTGCTTTATTTGTTGGGAAACACATGGCAGCCCCACGGAGCTCCCTCTCTTTTTCTCTCACTCTCACATACTCCATACACACTCTCTAGTTTCAACCCCTCCTATCACATCATATTGCCTGTCAAACTTGGGACCAAGATGACATTGGGGGCTTCAGGTGACTTCAAATTCTGACAAAACATGCCCATCAACCCTAGACTACTAGGTTTATCTATGTACTCCGTCCTACCTACGTACTAGAATGGGATAGATAAAATGCACACAAGAATCCTTCAAAGCATAGAGTGACCAGAACCTTTAGGTACCTAGGTAGTTTTCTATAGTGGTGATATGTAGGTATGGGTCTATAGCCTTATCGATGATAAAAGAAAAAAAGAAAGTTTATAGGAGCTTGGGCCATATCTTAGTGGATCCAATTGCAGATAATTTAGTGGGGCATGGGGATTGGGGATTAGGGATTGGGGGATTGGTTCAAGTTCCCAACCCTGAATGATGCAACGCTCCAGGTCCCTCGCTCCCAGTCCAAATCCAAGATTCCTTCAATGTTCTTTTCAACTCCAATTCGGTTCAACGCTGTACCTACCAGACCTTTGCTTTCCAATTAGGGATTTGAGCTTGTTCTGTTCCGACTCCAGTCTAGTGTCTTGTTAGATACGTGCTGGTTGAATCAGTCCTTTCGTTGGTTATCCTTCTATTCAAGCTGATGTACAACACCATCTACGGTAGACCTCTTCGTCCCTTGGTTTCCATCATCAGTTAACGAAACCTCCATCTCTTCAGGTTTTTGTCCTCCGATGCACAGCGCTCGAGAGACATGTGCATCGGCTCTATCCCCTACTTCAATAATTATTTGTTTGCCTAGAAAAAGCACCTCTTGCATGCTACACAGCTGCGATCATGGGGGTTCGTCGCGTTAGACTTCTGATCGCAGTTGTCGCAGTATGGGTCTTGGGCTCGTGGTATTATAGCTGGGGACCGCCCAATGGCAACGGAATTTTCGCTCCCTCGCCTAAATTCGGCCAAGGACCTGGTCCTGGAGATGTTAGGTGGAAAAAGCTTCCCGCCCGTTACCCCGTCGAGACACTAGCTGCGCTTCCGACCGACAAGCCAGTCAGACCCATTCCCCGCGTTCAAGCCCCAGAGCCGGAAGAGGATGTTGCCGCGAAACAGGAGAGAAAGAAGCGACTTGCTGCCGTCAAGGATAGCTTCACCCATAGCTGGCAGGGATATAAGAGACAAGCCTGGGGGCACGACGAGATCAAACCGCTCTCCGGCGAATACAAAGACCCGTTTGGCGGCTGGGCCGCTACCCTTGTCGATTCTCTCGACAGCCTCTGGATAATGGGCATGAAGGAAGAGTTCGAGACGGCTGTGAAGGCTTGCTATCATATTGATTTTACTACCACCAAGACGCGTGACATTAACATATTTGAAACTACCATCCGCTATCTGGGCGGTTTCCTGGCTGCGTACGAACTTAGTGACAAGAAATACCCAAAACTGTTAGCCAAGGCGACCGAAGTAGCGGACTTGGTCATGTCAGCATTCGACACCCCAAACCACATGCCTATTACTCGATTTCCATGGCGAGACTACGTCCAGGGCAAAGACCAACGAGCTCCCGGGACAGTTTTAGTTGCAGAGATCGGATCTCTGAGTTTGGAGCTTACTAAACTATCTCAATTGACAGGCGATATGCAATATTACGACGCCGCCCAGAGAATATACGACCAGCTCGAGGAAGGCCAGAGCGAGACTCGTGTCCCGGGGATGTGGCCTGTCGTCGTTGACGCATCTAAAACCCCGCTGAGATTTGCGGGCGACTCGTTTAGTCTGGGAGGTATGAGCGATAGCACATTTGAATACCTAGGGAAATACTACGTGCTTCTTGGCGGTGCTCTTGACCAACCTCGGAAACTGTACCTGGGTTTCATCGACGTTGCTAAGAAGCATCTTCTCCGCCGTGCCCTGAATCCAGACAATATTCTCATAGCTTTCTTTGGAGATGCACGCCTCGTTAAACCGGCTGATGGCGAAGCCTACGTCACCACCTCATCCCGCGCTCAGCATCTTACGTGCTTTGCAGGAGGGATGGTGGGCATGGCGGCCAAGGTCTTTGATCGTCCGTCCGATATGGAGGTAGCTGAACAACTTACAGACGGCTGTGTTTGGTCGTATAAAAACACCATCACGGGCATCGGACCGGAGATATTCTACTTCATTCCCTGCGACCCGGATACAAAGAAAGACGACTGCAAGTGGAGCGAGGATCGATGGCTCGCAGCTGTCAAGAAGTACTGGGCACCCAATGCTAAGGGCAGTGGGCTCCAGAAAGATCAAATCCAAAATATCATCGATGTGCGGCAACTTCCGCCCGGTATGGTCGATGTGAATGACCGACGGTACCTCCTTCGGCCGGAAGCTATCGAATCAGTCTTCATGATGTATCGGTTGACCGGCGACCCGAAGTGGATGGACAAGGCCTGGGACATGTTTACGTCTATCGAGAAGTATACGCGTGCAAAATACGCCTCGGCATCATTGGACGACGTGACTCGTAGGCGACCTAGTCAGGTCGATAGCATGGAGAGTTTTTGGCTCGCAGAAACGTTGAAGTATTTCTACTTAATTTTTGGGGACTGGGACCTAATTGATCTGAACGAATGGGTCTTGAATACAGAAGCGCATCCTCTTCGTCGTGCAGATGCATAGGAAGTTGTGTTATCAACAAAGATATAGTCTATTGAGGGTGGTTGCTTGCATAGAAAGAAAGAACCTAGGAAAGTTGAAGTTGGTGTTGGTTCAATATAGGTTACCTAACATGGGGATGAGGAGATCCCGGTATTGTGCTTCTTGCCTTGTCACACATGTTGTTCCTACATACGCGTGATGTCACTTTGAATTTATTTATTTATTTACTTACTTATTTATTAGCTACCTCATATGGATTAGGTAGCTAGCTCAACGCATCCAAGTAGATGTTAGTTAGAAGATGTTGTCTATATAAGGGTATGTACAAGAGGGAGACGAAGGGGAGGTGAGATGATTGACTGGTAGAAAGACACGGTGAATGAGGATGAGGCCGGGTTTAGGACACAAGGTAACTAGTTTGTTTTGGCATGTGAAGTTGTTTCGGTTCGTTTCGAACGTACATACAAAAAGGCGTAAGGCCTGGTTAAGGAGGTAACCAAAGCTAGGATCAAGACCGAGACTTTCTTCAAAAACTGAATAAGACCGGGTTGAGGAGGCTGCTACTACGTAAGGTAGTAGCGGAAACAACCGGGTATGTACCGATGCAGGTGCGATCTGCTTTAATGGTCAGTTAGGCTTCCCGATTAGTGCCGAGTTTATTAAAAACGCTTCCTTCAGCTCCCTGGATATTTGCGGACCCTTGAACGGACGAACAGACAGGCATACATACGTGCCTACATACGCATATATGTATGTACGTACTATGTAGGAGTATCAAAAATCAGTTTCCCGTTAGGTTACCGGCTTCTAAAAAAGGCCAAAGAGGCTTAAAACTTTATTTTCACCCGGGACACACACACACAACGGAAATTTACAAGGCTGTTGTTCTCTTTGTACCCATATATACGCGTGCGCGCAGAGATAGAGACTTTTCGTACGTCACACGTGCAACTACATAGCCCACAAACTACCTAGTAATTACATTAATTTATTATATTTTCCCAATCTCGCTGGGCTTTCTCCTCTTCCCCCCCACTAAGAATGCTAAGAATGCTAAGAATGCCGCTAAGCTTACTTGGAGACACGGATGGGCAAACAAGAACAATGGCCCGGATCAATATCTGGCTATTGCCCGGCGATTAACTTTGACTTGTTTGTTATCAGCGTCATTCTATCTTTCCATCTTCCAATAGTTGACAGCGTACAGACCACGTTTACCGCCAAGGAAAGAAGGTCTTTTCCGGCATCCCCGTTGGGGAATCCATATTGGGGAGAAAGGGAAGGAGGCGCCTTGGTATGTGGTGCTCGAAGTTGAGTTGCCGTCATTTAACTTAACTTTATCTGATCTTATGCATCTCCTTTTAACTTTTTAGCTTTCACCCTAAAGAGTTTGATGCAAAGCTAATGTCCATTGGTTGTTTGCACCTCCCCCATCTCTCCATGTTTCTTCCCTATCCGTACATGGATTTCTCATCTTCCTTCTTCCCTTTCTCCCCCTTCTCTCCCCTCTCTTCCCCCCCTCCCCCTCCCCCCCCTTTTTTTTCTTCTCCCTTACCTTCAGTACCTGAATCTCCCTTCGTCGTCCATATATCGGTCTAGCACCTAACATACATTTTCCTGCATTCATAACTAGCACGCCCTGACGTTTACTTTCTCTCTCCCCTTTAGTTTGCTTGACAATCGATATATTACATAGCGGGGTCTTTATCCACAGCTTACCATGGAACCTGACTTGTCAGCTTCTATAACGATGCACCCGCATCCTTTTCACCTTCGCCGCGACCGCCATGACAGTCCTGCCCGCGCCGGAACACCACGTTCACGGTCCTCGACTCATGTTTCAATGTCGCATGTTTCTCATCCTCATGTTTCACATGGCAATGCTACTAGTACTGGTGTAGAGCCCATGAACGACGAGGGTGATCTCCCTGTGTCGCGGCACCCGTCCGCTGCCGCCACCGATGTCGAGTCCCAGTCTGGAAACTTGAGATACCGGAACAATGACCCTTATAACCTGACCGCCTCCTTCAAGACTGACGAGCAGCTCAGCGAGATCAAAGCGAATACCTCCCGCAAACGAGATGCTCCCGGTGGCCAAAGTTCCCGGGGCGGCTTAAGGGCAAAGTATCGCGCTAAGAAGATTCAGACTTTCTACCGCAGCCAGAACGAGACTATCCAGCGTCTGCTCAAGACCGTCGAGGAACACCGGGATGAGGCGCGCGTGGAAGCTGGCGAGGACCACTTGCGGCATCAAATTGCCGTCTATGGCTCTTTCGCTGCCAATGTCGTCTTGTCCATTCTGCAGCTCTACGGTGCTGTGTCGTCAGGTTCGCTTTCGCTGTTCACCACCTGCGCCGACTCCGTCTTTGACCCCCTGAGCAACCTGACCCTGATTCTGACGCACCGTGCGGTCAAACGCGTCGACCCCAACCGCTTTCCTTCAGGAAAAGCACGTCTCGAGAATGTGGGAAACATCACTTTCTGCTTCTTGATGATTGCCGTCTCCCTCATCCTGATCGCTTTCTCCTGCCAGGACATTTCAAACCGAGCCGGTACAGGTGATACAGTTAATGACTTTCATCTACCTGCCGTCCTCGCAGTCTCGATAGCTTTCGCCACCAAGTTTGTTTTGTTCCTGTACTGTTGGGGTCTCAAGGACAAGTACAGCCAGGTAGACATCTTATGGCAGGACCATCGCAATGACCTATTGATCAATGGCTTCGGTGTCCTTACTTCTGTTGGTGGCTCCAAGCTTGTTTGGTGGCTCGATCCTATGGGCGCTATTATCCTGTCTCTTCTGATTACGGCTATTTGGCTCAGGACCGCTTTCAAGGAATTCTTGCTCCTGGTCGGTGTCGTGGCAAGTATCGAGATGCAGCAGCTGATCACTTACGTCTGCCTCACCCACTCGCCCGCTATCCAGGGTATCGATACTGTCCGTGTTTACCATTCTGGTCCCAGGCTAATCGCCGAAGTGGATATCGTGATGGACCCATTGGCAACCCTCAGGGATACGCACGACGTAGCCGAAGATCTTCAATTTAAGCTAGAAGATTTGCCGGACGTGGAGAGGGCTTATGTCCATGTCGACTACGAGACCACCCACAAGCCAGAGCATGCGCTCAAGAAGGAGATATGATCATATTGCCTCGGTCCGATCCTCCTTGGCTAAGCTGCTGTTCCAAAAGAACAGATGCCATTTAATCATTTGCAAATGATTCTATCCCGCAGCTGTACGTTTGCTTTCCTTTCTCGGAGAGATTGAAAGCAATCGCCCTCGTCCAACGGGGCCTCAGATGGTGTGCCACATCAGTCTTGGTGTGTCTCACAGGCGACGTTAAAAGATTTTTGGATAATTGTTATTATTCTTGAGTAATCAGGCATGTACGCGTTGATGGTTTTCAAATAATGGTTAGTATGTTATGTTGTATACGAAGAAGATAGGAGCGTCATTGCGGTATGAGTACATTATGCAGTCGTTACCATGCCCTCCGGTTATTATTATTATGATTATTATTACTGCTTTGATATTCGGTCTTGAACGACTATGAAGGTTTGTTTGCAACGCATAGGTTGAGAAGTAAACTTGGCTCCAAGCAGATTAAGAAGAGGGGAAGAGGATTAGATCATCTGAATGGGGATGCTAGGTGGCGTCGGTCGAAGACAGCGAGTAGACGAAATAAGATGAAAGAAAAGTCTTTAACATATGAATATCAAAAATATATACGACAATTATTATCTTTAGATTCCAATTTTGTATCTTCATCCCACCCATTTTTTATTCTTTGCTCCGTATCTCCTCGACATGTCTCACCATCGTTGCTGTATATACATGCCATTCTTGCCCCGCCGACAAGCCAAGAGTCTTAAATGGCAAGTCAGGCAGACCGTGGGGATGACGCGCCGGTCGTGCATTATCTCGCTGGCGATCATGTCATATGCCTCCTTCGCTCGTCTGCCTAACGGCAGCAGCGAGGACGAAGGTGCGGAAGAAACGATGGGCTCCGCGCTATTCTTTCCCTTTGCTAATGTCCTGTTCTTGCTCTCCACCGTACTATTGCGGCACCCTACTTGCCCCCCTCCTCTTACTCTTTCAAAATGACTGCTACGAATGCTATTAACACTGATTATGCCATCACAGTTACCCTCCTGCCACCATCTATTATGGCCATCCCCGTTTCCCCTGCCGTCGTTGCTGGTGGTGGTGGTGGTGGTGCTGCTGCTGTAGTTAACGAACGGGAAGCACTTGCGTGCGAGACGTGCACCCGTAGTGGTCCAAGCCTGGCTGCGGCAGTCCTCTGCGACCCACTTCTCGGCACAGTAGCAGCCCGACTGGAAAGTAATGCAGCGAATCTGCGCGAGAGTCGACTGCCGCAAGTACCAGGGGAAGAAGGAAGGGGGGTGGTACGGTTGCAGGCGGAACCCTAGGCAGATGAACAGTGAGTAAGAGTATATAGATAAGAGTGAGTCGAAAGGGGGGAGAAAATGAGTATGAGATGGGGTTAGGATAAGACGACACGAGGCAAGGCGATACCAGGGAGAATGTCTTTAGGGGAGAGGGTTTAGAGAAGGGAAGTATGAGGGATAAATGAAAGAAGGGGTATGTGAAGTAGTTGATTGGTCGAGTGAGAATATGTGAGGAGGGAGAAAAGGGGGGAACGGCGAGTGCGGCGGTTGGTTTATGAGATGTGATTGGATCTATCTTTTTCAAGACGCTTGTGATATTGGATGAGTGGGAGCAAATTAATAAACAACACTGTTCTTATTCGTGCTCTTTTCCCTTCTTCTTTCGAGGTTGACGTATCATCATTGACAAGACATGTGAAAAAATTTCTTATCCTCTAGTCCCCCTCCCCTTTCCCATATATATACATATAGGCAGCAGGTGGGAAAAGGAGGTGGAGGGTATACTTCCAACTCTTTTTTCACTTGAAAAAAAAAAGAAAGACATATAGCAAGACTGATTAGAAGTGTCTACTTGCTAATCAAGAGTTTAGGGGTAGAGGGTGGGGGTAAGAGATAATACACCCTCTCCCCTCGAAAATAAAGAACGGAAAGGAGGGGGGGGAACAGGCTAACTCACAAGCAACAACAAACGTATTCCGTCCTCCGTATAAGACTGGTGTGGCCTCCTCGTTGACTTGCCGGCATGTGCGCAGTATCTCGACGTATGGCTGCCGCTGGCCGGGGAGCAAGGGGATGGGCTTGTTCCGGCGCCGGCGGCGCTGTTTATTGTTCGCGTTTCCGCTCTTCTGGATCTGGCCCCAGCGGCCCGTGGTAGAAGTAGTAGTTGCAGCAAGACCGGTGGCGGTAACAGGACCACCACCATCCTCGACGATCGGCGCTCGTCGTAGGTAAACCTGCCTGCGCCGCGGTGACACAAAGATCGGGTCCGGGTAGCTGCACAGAAGGTAGGCGTATATGTCTAGACGGAGCTCCAGAGGCAGGGTTAGGAGAGGGCACGCCGGAGGAGTCGTTGCTCCTATAGCTATGGAGTGTTGATCTTGTTTCTGCTGTCGTGGTGCCATGATCCCCCCAATCTTTCTCTTGCTTCCGGATATGTAGTGTGATCGGGTTCCAGGGGGTGGGCTAGGACAAGGGTAAGGGTATGGTAGTGTAGTAGGTAGGTAGAGTAGGAGTGACTTCGAGTCCGGATCAGGTAAGCTAAGCTTGGCTTGTCGATGGATGTGGTGCGGTATGGTATAGTACAGTACCTACGTACGACAAGGTATAGTATACACACACACACACACACACACACATATACACAGTGGAGGGGAGGGAAGCAGGATAAGTTAGGTTAGGTAGGTTCCGAGACGGGAAAAGTGGATGATGATTGTGACAGCTAGGTTTCCGTTTTTTGCCTTCGCCACCTTCTTGATACTCAGTCTAGGTAAGGGTAGTTGTGGTAAGTATAGTGAGTGATGAGGTATGGAACTCCAAGGTAAGCTATGTAGCTTAGCTTAGCTTAGTTTCCGATTCTGGTAGACAAAAAAAAATAACAATACTACTCATGAATAAACAAAGTCGTTTGACAGAAAAATAAAAAATAAAAGGTATCCTAGATTTTCGAGATGGGTGCTTTCTTCCGTCGTTCCCCTTCCCTCCATGGCCTAACGTTGGGCAGTAAATGGGCGGGGTAGTAACAAATCATCAATCCAGGCCTAGATAGATACATGATTGGATGCGGTTGGTGCCCTTTGATATTCTCACCATTGGTATCCTCCTATTACAAATCCACATACCCCAGATCTCAGGTGGTTGGTTCTCACGGCAACTTTTACAATATTCCATTAAATAAAACAACTGCAGAACTTGAATGTCATTACCCAACTTGTCTATTGCGCATAATCATAGGTAATTATCGACTGATATATTAGATATGTCTCGTCGAAGTAGAATCTGAATTCCTGAGTTTGTCTGAAGTATGTGCCCTCGTTGGGACCGTAATTGGGCATAGAGGAAAGGCAGGTTCTTATCTAGAACCAAACACTCTTCATATATTTCGAGGTTCGGGAGCAGAATAATCCCTCGCCCCTCCCTTTTTTTTCTTTTTCTTTCTCTCTCATATATAATTACCCGATGGCGTAGACGTATGTGAATAAGTACGATAAGAGCTTGATCCCTTTTCAGCCTCATCTTCTCTCCCAGCTCGACATTGAAGCCCAAAGAGGCCTGCAGAGCCTGAACAACCGTAACTCAGATATGCATGCAAGTAAGCAAGCAAGCAAGCACTGTTGCAGCGCAGCTCGATGGTATCACGTTGGATGCATGAGAATGCGAAGTAATACCTAAAACACCAGATTTTCTAGATCAAAATATTCCGAAAGCCCAAATCTCGAACTCTAGATTTCCCCTTACCACCGACACGACAAGACTGGAGGCTTGTCACGAAATTCGTCCGTGCCATTCATTGTATGCTCTTGGTTTTGGAGCCAGACTGCACCGAATTCCGGACCCCCAAGCTAGCCTACGAATCGGGTGGTCGACAACCAGCATGCGGTTCGAGGTGCTGAGGCCTAGGCAAGGCGCATACATGTGAGGGAACATGCCGTGTTTCGGGCGATGCTGGCGATAGAACTGATATCGCTTGCAACGGGAAGCCGTTGGGCATCATGGTGGGTCTCGCTGCGGCCCTGCACTAATCGCCTTGCTTTCCGTCTAAGAAAGGTATGCCGTATTGTGGGTATATGCGGATTACATTAGCCAGAACGATGATGGCGAGCGCGGGAAGCATATCTAAACCAAGAGAAAGACTCTACTCGGGAGCTAGTCGGGTCTAGTCCGCCTCAGTAAAACATTGGATGAAATTTACCAAGACGAGTGAGATTGCCGCCGATACCGCCGAATACGGCAGCCGGTATAAGTCGGAAGAAGGGCGCGTTTGCTTGAAAATCCCAGTTCCAACGACGAACGAGAACCGATATTCTTGGGGAGAGTTATGGATCCTCTCTGTTTTCTATTTTGCTTTTGGACTCGCTCGCCTTCGCCGAGATGAGACTGTCTAGATAGCGTGGGCCATTACCCTCCCCCAAAAGTCAGGATTTTGATTTCTGAGAGTTTGATTCTAGCAACCAGCACCGTGGTTTGGGTTCGTCCGATTAGCCATCTCGCTGATAACGAACGCAATGCCATCGTCTTCAATCTAGATTATGTTCGTTCCCACGGGGCAGGTCTATGTTCGACATGTCAGTCTCGGGATTTTGTTTCTGCATCTAGTTCTCGATCCGTTAGGTCTGGCAGCATCAAAGATTAGCATGGTTATATAAAAACCAGCTAAATGCAATGCAAGAAGCTCCCCATTGGGCTTTGTCATGAGAGATTAATCTTGCGAAGGCCTAGATAATGAAGGCATTCCACATATTCGTACCTATCCTACCCACCCGCCTATACATATATTGCCTCTCAACACGACTGCCGTGAAGTCTTAGGCTCGGGGGTTTCCACACATATGCATTGCTAGCGAGGGGCGTATCTGGAGAAAGCCATTATGTCTAATAGCTGGTAATATAGCTTGATGTTACGAGGTCTACATCGACAACAATCGAGGTGACAGGGATAGCTCACTTTTTTTTATCTTGCTACTTGATGTTTCTTCCCACCCTACCAACATTGCGAAATCTAATCCAGCCGTGTTCTCCAATGCTCACTTGGAATAAAACATCGCCACGGTTAGGTAAAACCATGCATTGATTTGCCCCTAGAGAAAACGCCCCGGTGTTTCCTGAGTTGTGTTGGAAGATGCAGAGCCAGAGATGTGGGTACATATAGTAGACGAAACGGGTAATTAAGATAGCCGGATAGGTTGGTTGGTTCGTCCAAAAACACCGTGGCTTAAATGATCTTCTGGTTCATAACTGACGATCATGGTGGTTTATATGATGAAGAGGCAAAGTAGTGTCTACCACTATTGAGCTTAGCAAGCTTAGTTTTTTTCTTCTTCCCATGTTTCTTCCTTTTTTTTAGTTGAAAAGAAAGAAAGAGGAAAAGAAGAATCGGAACAATTTCACAATCTGGAAGGAAAATCGAGTCTCTTTGATAGAGCTGATGGAGCTACTAAAAAAAGGCGACGCTTTGCGGGGAAACTGGGTCGCTTATCGGTGGAGAAGATGATGTACGTACCTATGTATGTATGTATGTATGTATGTATGTATGGCGATATGTACTGCTGTCATTATTTACCAAGATCTAATGCACTGTAAAATACATACCTACATACATACATACATATATGTAATGATGACTAGCAGCAACACTCAGTCATGTTTTCACCACATCCATGCTTTTTCTGTCTGTGCCTACCTACTGAATCATCTGAACCTTATACAAGCAATGCAGACCGAAGAGGATGTTGCCTATCTTGGCTTCTTCAGGTCGAGTTTAAGCATGCTGGTTGGTCAGTTGGCTGAAGTGGCTTTTGTGGAGAGAGTTTCCACTTATTACATAATCCCTTACCTAGGGTATTTTAAACTACTAGTTGAGGTAGATAGGTACTACTTAAAATATAACCGCACTGAGGCATGTGATACTATTACTCTATCTTGTAGGTACCTAGGTATTTGTAGCACCCAAGATTTGTAACACTAGGCGTCTACCTGTCCCAACCGGGGAACCTTCTTACTGGACATACGATGTTGTAGATTATCTAATTTGTATCAGGGTAGGTAGGTACGGTAAGTTTCTTGTTACATTGATAGGTCCTAGGTAGTAGCCTGATGCATTTCGACTTTCGTTGCTCACCGTATCGCTGATATTCCTGGTAGGTACCGTAATTTTCTTCCCCCCCCCCCTCCTTTCCCTGTCTATATAGGGGATGGTAGACGAGTTACGATAACGAGATCCTTGCAGATGTGTTTCTAGCAATCATCAACTTTCCTCGAAACATTCTTTTTTTCATTGCTTCTTTTCCCCTCCTCTAGGTCCCCCTCTAGCCCCTCTTCCTTCTTGCCCTCTACAGACATGGGAATCGATGATGATCAATCGAAAACGAAACTAGAATTCGTACTAGATGGAAGAATCTAGACACGCGGCTTAGGGGAAAAAGAGAGGGGGCGTTGATACCTAAACTGGATGTAAGTTACTAAGTTTTGTCTTCGTCTTCTCTTAGAGGATAGAAGAAGGGAGGAGCTATGGAGATAGATCGCCATTGTCCTGTGCACCCTGGGGTTCTCTTCGAAAAAAAAAAAACGAACAGGGGATCCCTGCTCCTGCATGCATACACTACACTACATATACATGCATGTTCTATGATTCTGCATATCTTCTCTTAATGGGATAGTAACTTGCCTTGACCGACCTTTCCATTTAATTCCAGGTTGGGGGGGTTTTTTTTTTCTCCCTTTGCCCCTCCATCCAACCAACAAGCTTCAATCCTTTTTTTTCTCCCTCCATTTTCATATATACATTTAATTACTTTTTTTTCTTTTTCCTTGACGAGAAATCCAAAATAATACCGAAAAGAGTGGATTCCTCAATGCCCAAGTATTGGTTATCTTTACTCTAGTTAACCTTAAAAGATCTACGCGCGTCGGGCACTATGGAGCCTGTGCGTAAGTGGTAAGTGACGCTACCTAACGTCGTCGTGTTTTTTTTTTGTTCCCGCCTGATGGTGGACCCTCCATCGACCTCACATCGAACCTCCATCGTCTAGATTCCCCCTCTCTTCTCTCGTACCCCTCGTACCCCTCGCAAGGCGGCACGCCCATGCATTGTCTAATTGCCCCTCGAGCTCTTCTTGGAGCCCCCCCAGCCAACCAACCAACTACACATCACCTTACCACCCACACAGACTACTACACTAATGCTGCCACTAATTTTTTGGACTAGACATCGCCATCTGCTTAATCGTTTTATCTACTTAAACATCCTTGTCTCGTCATAACTTGGCCTTCTTGTCTCGACATTCCCCTTGTCAACCGTCGTCGCTTTTTTCCTACTTAGAGCGAGCAACCCCCTCTTGAGCCAGTTTCTCCCAAGCACAACTTTCTTCTGCCAATATACCATCGACTTTATCATTCGCGCTTGCTTCTAATCTGGTCTAACATTAACGAGATTCCCTGCACAACATGTCTGTGCAAGAAGGGAGAAGGGACTGCTACTGCACGGTGAGTGACAGCCCCTCCCCCCGAGTTAATTATCATCTATTCTCAAGAGATGGTGTCTGACCAAGCATCCTTTTCCAGCTCCTACTGAGCGACTCATACTTGCCTGGTAAGTCTTATAGTTCTAGCCTCAGTTCCTCTTTGCAGCTGTTCTGACCCTTTCCCCCAGGTTGTTTGGTGCTTGCGCATTCTCTGCGAGATGCCGGTACTACTAAGGAGTTGGTGGTCCTAGTTACTCCTGACACCGTCTCTCCTCAAGCTACGGCCGAACTCCAGGTAAGATCAAGAACCACCCAGTTTTCATGGCCTCCCAGGCTAACCCGTGGATTAGACCGTCTACGACCATGTTATTCCCGTCGACCGAGTGCGCAACTCGCGGCCCGACAACCTCCAGTTGATGAACCGAACCGATCTTCACTCCACCTTTACCAAGATCCACCTGTGGAAGTTGACTCAGTACCGACGGATTGTCTACCTTGATGCTGATGTGGTTGCGTACCGTGCTCCTGAGGAGCTCTTTGACCTACCCCACGACTTTTCGGCAGCACCAGATATTGGCTGGCCCGATTTGTTCAACACCGGTGTCATGGTTCTAACCCCGAACATGGGCGATTACTATGCTCTAACCGCTATGGCTGAGAGGAACATTTCCTTTGATGGTGCCGATCAGGGTCTTCTGAACATCCACTTCAGGAACAATTGGAATCGCATAAGCTTTACCTACAATGTCACCCCTTCTGGACATTATCAATACGTACCTGCATACCGACACTTCCAATCCAGTATCAATATGGTGCATTTCATTGGATCCGACAAGCCATGGTTCCAGGGCCGATATGCTAGCTTTGGAGGTGGCCCCTTTGACGAGATGACCGGTAGATGGTGGGCGGTATACGACCGACACTACCGCGGAGCTGTGAGTCTGCCTCTACCATTCCCTTTCTCGCCGTTGACACCATACTTATCCATTTTTAGTCGAACGAGGCAAACGTGCCCAACGGTTCTACCTTCGGGTTTGTGCAAAAGCTCACCAAGGGAGAAGGCGATAGCATCAACGGATCCCAGACCCCTAGCTCAAGCTGGGATGCTTCGAGGTTAGTCTATTCCGATGATCCATCTGTTTTCAATAGTCCTCATATTAACCGAAATATAGAAATCCTCCTCCGAAAGACGCTGCTGGCGAAGCCGTGAACCTCCCTGGTTCCGTATACGCCATGTCCCAGGATACTTCTCAGTTCGGTTCCCACGGACGATACAGCCCACCTCCTGCTCCGATTTTCCCTTGGGAGGCTAACCGGCCGAAGGCGTCCCGTGTGTTTGCTGATGACCCCCCTCACGTCCCCCACACACCTTACATGCCCCCCACACCCCGTGTAACTCAGGAAGAATCTCAGGTAGAACCTTACGTAGAAGAGGAAGAACGGCCAGAACCCAGTGAGCCAAGCACGCCTACGGGTCAAAACCGACCTTATCCCGCGCCTCGAACCTGGTCTGAGTCCTCTGTAACAGAAACGTCCTCCATCGATCTGAAGAGCGAGCCGACAACGCCCACCACCCCCACCATGCATGTTTCGTCGTCGGATCCATGGACTTCATTCTCGCGCACTAACGCATGGGATGATGTACCTGAGATCGAGCGATACGTTGATGCCTTGCAGAGGTATCGACGTGCGCGGAGTGCCAAATCTCCCGGCACAATCACAATCCCGAGTCCCGGCGAGACAGGCCGACAAAAGCCAGGACATAAGCTCACCGACTTCCCCAGCGAAGTAGAGCGTCCCAGCTTGCCTGTTACACCAGCACCCATCCGCCGACCGAAGTTCTGGGGTGGTGGCGGCCCCGGTATCGATGATGCCGATGACGACAACCCGCTGCCGGCTGCGGAGGGCGTGCCGTCGCAGAACGAATGGGTATGTTCGCATGGACACCTGTGGACTCCTGGAGACTGCCTTTGCGAACTGGCTAACTTCCTGCTTCATGAAAAGGACCCCGCGGCACAGCTTCAGAAACTGGCTAGGCAACAGTCAGAAGTACTGCTACAAAAGCTCGGTTCTGGTGACCGAGACAGCAGCGACCTACCTCCGAGACCTTTACCCTTTGGCTCTGAAGAACTGACCTCCCCGACGTACGAGTCACACACCGCCAGAGTGCTAAGCCCACAGCCTGTAAAGGGCAACGAAGGTTCAAGTGCTCTACGTGGCATGTCCGATTATGATTCGCCCCCGCGCTCGCCGACACAATCCGTCATGACAGAATCGACCCTCATCCACGAACCTAGCTACGGGGGCCCAGGCCTTGCGTACGAGAAGGGCGAGGACTTCCCTACACATGGGTACCAGACCCTACCAACGGAACTAGACTAATCGCTTCTTGCCGGCCGCTGAAGTCGTCATACGAAAACTCTCCCACATTGATATGTGGCCTAATAATACAACTGTGGCTTCTTTTGGCGGAAGGATCAACAACACTACCATGACATTGGGGTCAATGGAGGTGTTATTTGGCATATGGCACCACGATCATGCTGGAAAGGAATACACGATGCAGGGACGTTTACTTACTAACAACCAGTGGGAGGATAATTGCCTAGGGTTGCTTCTTCTTTTCTTCTTTATCTTGTTATCCGACCATCTTCTTGCATCACGAATTGGATGGCGTATCACAAGGCAGATACCTAGGCAGAAGACACTATGGGTTTGGTCCTCGGACCAACGAACGAAGCTCGATCTAATGCTTAGCATCTGTCCTCGGTGATCTGTTCCATGGGGATGCTCATCTACATTATATCCGTCTTCCATTCTTCCTGTCCTTTTGCCTCGTTTGCAATGCCGCATTCACACGAGCACCACATAGCACGTGATTATTGTGTGGCACAGCCGAGGAATATCAACATCTTGATGACTAGCATATGATCAACACGAAAGCGCCATATGCATTCGTTTTTTTTTTACCCACTCCCTTCCCCCCCCCCTTTTTTTTTCTCTTATTGGAAAACAAAAACTAGAGTTTCAAGGTCTGATTAGACTAAAATACGATCGACAGATATTTACTTTGTACCTACCTTTATTATCATGATGATAAGCAGGAAAGAAAATTCAAACACATAAAAATACCTCTTGGAGCATATTTCACATTTAAACATGTTTTTTCGCGCTACCCGGCCGTGAAATGTGACATGTCCTCAGTCCCCAATCTAGCTTGAATATCTGAGTTTCCAGCTAGATCGTGTAGATGATAAGAGATAGATGATAGTCCCGTGATACTCCCTACTTAAACCTAACCCCCTTGCCTCTCCCTGATATCCCCCACCCCTCTCCAAGACCTGATGATATACGAACTTATTAATGAGGCTAGGGGGGATCTGGCTAAGTCTCGTGATGTACAAGGTTGTTTATACTGGCACGTGACTTAGTTGATCTCAGTAGGTGTCGTCGCCTCCTCTCCGTCAACTGCCTTCTCATGTGACTATGAATAGGGATAAGTAGGGGCAGGTAGATATATAATACCATAGGAGCTCGATGAGATCCATTATGTTAACTCTGAAGGGAAGTTATCGCATTGTGTCATGTCGTGTCGTGTCGTGTCGTGTCGTGTCATATCATATCGTGTGTTAGGTAAGCTGCCTCCGATAATTCATGGCCCACCGACTGCCTATCCTTCTCCCCTTTTCTTCTTCCCGTCTCTCTCACTCTCTCACACTCTCTCTTCGAGCATATTTATTCTTCTCCATCTCCCGTTCTGCTCCTCTCTCAATAGTTCGGGAAACGTAAATATAGTTGAGGCGTTGTCCGGCCCACACGAGAAACTTGGGACGTCCTAAGGGCAGGTTTCATTTTGGCGTAAAAGAAAGATCCGTGGATATAAATATAGACAGTTTTTCTTTTAATTCACTAACAACTTCGGAATCTAGCTTTCCTTCCTCACTACGGACTATTACCTTTCTTAGCACCCTAATCGTGAACCACCGTTTCTATCCACTCACGTCCTCAATTCCCCGATCTTCGATCTAGGCACGTTCAACGCCGTCGAGTCGCGCTCACAGATACACTCGAGCTCAAGCCCAGCGCCGCACAATGCTATCGACTCGTTAGCGCCATCTATCTCCCCCTTCTTTTTCACTCCCGCCGTTCTCTTCTATTTTGAAGGGGGGATTCTGGATCACGGCGTTATGCTAAATACACTACTGGTGCCACTGCCGCTGCGGTTACAGCAGGAGGATTTTGCCTGCCGGGTGGTGTGTGTTGGGTATTATCGATCGGTTCCTCCTGTACCTGATCCGATAGACTAGCGCCGAGTGACGATGCAGGCGCCGAGGACCGTGATACTAAGGATAATAGCTGACAGCTGGCACACGGCCGACCAGACTATTCTGGATAGATTCGGGGGGTTCCGGTGGGTGATAGACCTGCACATCTCTTCTCTTGGCTGGACTGGGTCTTACAACGTGCGGCTACAGCAGGCGAGAGAAGATCAAACAAGCGACGGGGTTAAGAAAGAAAAGGGCAAGGGGAGGAAAACTCTTGCGGAGGTGGCGTGTGGAGTAGATTCTAACCCGAACATTCTTCCCCTTAGTCCCCTTAGACGTTAGGGCTGAGGCCAGACACGAAGGATTGCGGCACAGAGCATGGCAGTAAGCCGTAATGACGCGGGTGAGCGGCACGAATGGAAAGTAAAAAAAGAAAAAGATAATGGACCATGGTGGTGACGAGATGGCGTGCATGTGACATACTAACTACATAACTGACTTAACATAACCTGCCTTAGTATAAGTGGTGATCCGGTCCGATGGCGTTACTTGTTGATGGAGATGGAGATGGAGATGGAGATAAAAATGGGGAATCGGAATCGGAATAAGGATTGGGGGGGCAGGGTTCTGTCGGGAAGGACAATGATCATGAGGATCTCATGAAAAGGGGAGGAGGCGGGAGGGAAGAAGGGGGGGGGGGGGGGGGATGTGATGGCAGTGCTAAGAAAAGAAAAAGTAAAGGAAAAGAAAAGAAAAGTACAAATCATAGACATAGAACAAGGGATGCTAACCTTTTAGCGTGTTCCAATTGTTAGTAAGTACTATAATTAGGTTTTTGCGATCTGGGTTTCCCTTAAAAACTTACCTAAACACAAAGGAACGGCCCATAGCGGGATGTCTACCTAGGACATACATACAGTAGTGACATACCACCTTATGTAACTAGGTATGTAGGTTACCCAAGTTTCAAGTTTACTGATACACGATACAGGTTATAGGGCTTACCTTTTCTTTTTTTTTTTCTTTTAATCTTCGCCGACTTGTACTCGAATTGATCTGCATAGCTAAATGGATAAAAACAAAATTCATCATACCAAATAATTGACCTTCATTTATTCAGTTCGTGGGTCAAACTCTATAGTACACTACATCCATATGCATGTAATTAGGACACCCCGATCTTACATCACACTACGTGACCTTACTTCATTGTGCTGTACGAAGTAGCACTATGGGAACGCCTCATCTTCACCGCTATCACAAGTATACATGGGTAATATAATATAATATAATGTAATATAAACTACATGACGCATGTACACACACATGTGAGTGAGTGAGTGAGCGACTATGAGAATGTATCGTATAAGTGTGCATAGTGTACATAGTGTATATACGGATGCAATGCAATGCCCAGTAGTTGTAGTATGCTTAGAACGGTTTTTAGCTATCGAAGTAGGTAGGTACAATACAATCTATTAATAATGGATACTTACAGATAGAACTGAACGTCATCTACACGTGGTTTTACGTAGGTACCTTCTACGGTTTCTCTAAGGGGGGAAGGCACTTAGGTTCCGGCTCCCACTATCCCCCTTGTCCGTCTTGGCGGCGTCCGCGCCGGCGGTAAAAGATGCTTAGTACATTGGGTAGATGCTAAGGGTTGGGTTGCTGCGCCTCTCTACCTATCCAGGGTTACTCCTCCATACCACAAGCGGCACAGGATGTTTTGAACAAGTGCAACACCCCAGACGGGAAGGGAAAGCGAGCAAAAAAAAAAAAAAAAAAAAAAAAAAAAAAAAAAGCACCATGCACTGCCACGGGCCATTCCGAGAGTACCTATGTAAGGACCCTTTCCAATCGACTTTTTTTTATTGTTGTTTGCCAGCTTTCCTACGCTACGAAAAGTTACCTCTCTACCTAATTAAGTACCTAAAGGGTCATGGATCCACGTTAATCTATCTTCGTGTGTTTCCCCTCCTTCTTCTTCTTCTTCTCCCCCGTTAAAACCCTTGGAATGAGTTATAGGTACGGGAATACTCAGAAGGGAAAAACAAAACTATTTAATTATTTCCGATATTTCAAAATGGGTCCATCTACTAGGTAGGCAAATAAGTAATTTAAAATAGGTACGTGGTGTAGAATAAAAGAGGTATACGAGCGAACGAACCAAATGCTAAAAAGGGGGTTTGGATTCCAGTGGTGTGGTTTGGTGTAGAGCGTAGTAATTATCTAGGTTAGTGTAGTCTAATCCTTACGACCATGCCTATACTACCTAATCCTCCCCCCTTTACCCTACCGTCCTACCTGCCTACCTAAGGGTATCCTACACAGGTACTGACTGCATGGACTGCTCCGCTATGCCTACAGGTTATAGCTACGGGAAGGAATGATAGGGGCCAAAATCCTATGAGTTTTAGTTACCACACACATACCCACGGTCATATGCCCACCCAAATATCAGTAGATATTGTACAGTACAAGGGGGTACAAGGGCAATGGGGGTAATATTGCCTTTATAAGGACCATGTTTAGTGCCCGTGCACACAAAATACACATACACACTCTCTCTGAAAGATGAAGAAGTTAGGTTGCTTTATAGGAGGTATGTATAGGTACGTGTATCTAATTCTAATATTATTAGGAACACTAAGGTCAAGAATCAGGTCAGGATTCAGCGCTATGACAATTTTCCCAATTGATAGCTCTTGTAGAGTAGTCGAGGTAATAGGTAGACATAAACACTGAATAGTCTGAATATGATCAAAATAGTTGTATCTCCTTCTCTACCCGTCTCTCTTTTTTTTCCTGGTTTTCTTCACAGCGCTACTTACAATTCGCTAAAGGGGGAGAGAAAGAGACAAAAAGGAAAAGAAAAACTACTATACAACAAAGGGTATCTGCACCAAACCAAGGTGATCAATGAAATAATAGCCAGCTTTAGGCTTTCCAAGCTATGCAATAATAGGGAATGCCCCATCCCATTTTTAAAACACATACCCTCCCGTGCCCTTTTTATATGGCTATGTAGAAGAGAAAAGAGAAGCATCCTCTAAGAAATCGCCCATGATTTCTCGTGTCTTTCCGCGTTCCGTATGCCAACGAAGCCAAACAAACCGGGCGCCAGCCATGCTAGTAGTTCTTATAAAGCAAACAGAAAAGAAAAGAGAAAAGTCTTTCGTCCCAGTCGTGAATGGATGATGTGAGATGTGTAGAAGATGTAAGGAGTTGGTGGTCGGAAAATCGGAAGGTTAACTTAGTGTTGGCTCATCTCCAGCATAAGCTTGAGTTGCTGCTCATCGGGATCATCCGAGATCCAAGCACCCTTCTCCTCCTCCGTCGCATTAAGGAAACCCTCTGCGCGCTTCATCGTGTTCACATCGAGATCCGTCACATACGACTTGCCATCAGACAACTTGACACGAACTTCGTGTTCCGTCGAAAGCATCATGTCGTCCTTGGCGAGCCGACGCGGGCCGTCGAAGACTGTCATGACGCGCTTCTTCATCGTCATCTGACCCTTATCGAACCCCCACGAAGATGGGTAATCGCGTCGGTTCTTGCGGCCTTTGCTCTTAGTAGAGAGAGGAACTCCACCCCGCGAATGCGTCATGCCCCGCGACTTCTGGACTCCGTTGGGAGGGTTGCCCTTCTTCTTCGTCGGCGACGTCAGTTTCCTCGTCTTCATCTCGTCATCCAGCTCATCCTCGTCCGCCATCTCGTCATCCTCTTCATCGGCGGTGTGAGATACACTCTGCGTGGTGAGGGGAAGCTGGTTCTTCTCTAATGTTTGATGGACATCCTTATCATTCTCAACTTCGGCTAGCCGCTTCGCATTGATGGCCTCTGCGGGATCTTCCTGCTGAACGATGCGCAGAACACAATCATCCAAATGCTCGTAGAAGTCCTGGGCGTTGGAGAAGGTGGCAGAGCAGGTAGAGCATTTGCCCGTAGCATCCGGCGCATATCCAGTAAGCTTCTTACCGCTGTTAACGGCACTCGAAGTCTTCTTCCGGCTGTTAGGTGGTGTTTGCTCGACCCCGTGCACGGCTGTCAAATGCCGCTTGAAAACATCGGCGCGATTAAACGACTTCTCCGCGGCGGATCCAGAGCCCGGACAGAACCCGCAAACCATAGTTCCCTTGTAGTGAGTGAGGGTGTGTCGGTTCTTGTCATATTTGCGCGCGAACCCCTTGATGTGGTAATCGCACGTCTGGATGGGGCATTTTTCGGGTCGCTCCGTCTGGTGCGTCAACATGTGCGCCTTCAAGTCCTTGAAGGACTTGCCGCAGTCGGGATAGGTGCACCTCTGCTTCTTCTCCGACTCATCGCTGTTGTAGGTGTATTCGTGAGAGTTATGGGACTGGTAGGAGCTGAGACTCTGTCTCCTGGGAGCTTGTTGGGGTACTGGGAACGGGCTGTATTGTTGGTAGCCCTGTGTGTACGGACTCTGGCTTCCATTCCTCATTGCTGGTGCTGGGGACGGCGCGCCGGAGAGAGAAGGCGAGTTGGGATAGTGGTTTTGAGGAGAGAAATGGTTGGTGTTTTCGTACCCCGGCATTGGTGGTGCCAAAGCGCCACGGATATCGGGATGAATTAGGGAGGGATCTATCAAATAAAAATGCTCAGTCAGTACAAAAATATTGATTGGGGTGGGGATAAATCCAAAATGAGCGCCACCACCACTACAACAAAAACAACAACTACCAGGCAGCGAGAGTAACGCGAATTAAACATTTCCGAGGAAAGTATGAGAAACCAGAGAACCCTTTTTGCACATATATATATATATATATTTTTAAGGGGATAGAGATTTAAACGCGAACAAACAGCCCATTGCTCAACCCAAACGACGCGTTTAGCTACGCTTACGTCGACGTTCATGCTGAGCACCTGAACTAAGGGGGGAAGCCAACAAGAAAAAAAAAAGATGATGAAGAAGTAGGTGTTTTAAAGATGTGCGCCAACTCACCAAAACTGGGCTTGTTGTCAAAGGTCATGGTAAAGTCATCCATACCTGAGGCATAAGCAGAATACTCGGTTCCTGTGTAGTAGTCGGCCGAACCGACAATGCTCGGGTTGATAGTAGTCGTGTGGTACTCAGGCATGAAAGCGAGCTGGCCATGATTCGAGTTGGGCGACCCCACCGTCGAAGAGGGAGCTGATGCGCCAGATGCAGTCGACATGTTCGAGGGCGGCAAGTGCATCTCGCTATCATCGGGATACATACCGGGCGATGTTCTGCCGTGATACATCATGCTATTCGGGTCTGCGTACATGGAGGTTGTGTCGTAGCCGAAGCTTTCTGGGCCCATGCCTACATCCATCGGTGGTGAGGCATAGCTAGTATGGCTAGGAGGTTCGGGATAGAGCATGAAGTCTTGCTCGTGACTAGGTCGAGGGAACATGTTGTAAGATTGGTCTATTGAGACCAATGCCATGGTATGTGGGGGGGAGTGAGGTATGAGGAGAGATGTCTGACGAAGATGTCTAAGGAGCAAAAAAAAAAAGAAAAAAGCCACGCGCTATGGATCTCGGCTTCCGTCAGTGTCTTGAATCGGCGACACACGAGAGAACAAGGCAGGTGGTTCTTTTTTCTTTTCTTTCGAGTGAGTGCTCACATTCGTGCCAGTTATCTCATACTAGGAGGGGCCAAGTCGCGAAAGGCTGGAAAGTTAGGTCTCGAGGACTCTACAGGTCAAATCGATGACGGCTGAAGAGGAAATCGTAAAGTCTCGCTGGAACGCAAGATGGGATATTTGTTCCCGAGTTGTAGCAGCTCGGAAGGAACTTAGGTAGAGAACTGAACTAGTCCTCGGAGTATTTTCTGTGCTGGACGTCGTGATGGCGATTCTTCTCTCCGAAGCTATATTACGGGGTAGCGACTTATATATATGTATATATGCCCCGCAGCGTACACAAGACGATGGCGAAAGATGACGAGTGAAGGAATCTTGCTTGTAGTCGGATAGATCGAAGACAATATTATGTCTATATACTAAAGCTGGGACAGCAGCAAGAAAGGGAATGTGCAAGAAGATGGTCGACTTGTCCGATGAATCTTCAGAACTTGGGGGCAGAGAGAAGTCCTTATGATATCTTTGGGGGCGCTCAGGATTCATATACAGTCTTGCACTTACATAGCCGCGCCTTGTGTCTATGAACGTGGATCTGGTTATGGAGCATGGGTCGGTAGGGCAGAGGGTACTTTCGGTACGTACCTGTAAACCCTGCTTACCAGCATCATAAATATGTACATTACATCTTGGGTGTGGTCAGGGGGACTTGAGACAAGACACCAGAGACTGACAGGGATGTGTGGGTGTGGGTGGGTATGGGAATAGGTATGGGTATGGGTATGGGTATGGGTGGTGAGGTCAAGAGAGCCATGTCACTAAGTACCTCTGAGATGGGAAAAAGAAAAAGTATTAAAAAAAAAAAGAAGAAGAAGAAGAAGAAAAAAAAAAGAAAGAGAAATGGAGTGGTGGGTATGGGTATGGGTGTGGGTGTAGATGTGAATGTGGATGTGGATGTGAATGTGGGCGTTGCCGGCGGTGGGAAAACGATCTTGGGTTGGAGGTGCGGGTGGGCAAGTCAACACACATTCATCGAGTATTCGTGGTGTACCTATTCATTGGTTGCGGTTGTAGGCGACTTATGGTGTTCACTTGTCCATTCGTCCTCTCAATGGCCTGGTCGTGTCCCTAGTCCATGTCCAGTAGGAGCCCTTGTGTTGTCCCTCGTAAGGAGAAGTAAAGGTGTGTTGTGGTTTATGGTGTATGGTGAAGGTCCGCCGCAGGGGGAAGGGGGGGAGGAAGAAACCTTCTCTTCCCTCCCCTCCCCTTCTATGTTGTATGTATGTACCTATTTTATGTGTGTATGTCTACTCTTGCTCTAGCGTCTCCTCCTGTACTGTACTGTACCTCCTTTTTCTAGGGACGTTGTGTACATTTCTTCTGCAGTGTACATACCTGCCTAGCATACTGAAAGTTTCCAGGAAGTAGCGGGTACTCGATGTTCTTTGGAGACACTAAAGATTCAAACTGTTTTATTGGCTTAAGAACGCCTTGCGGGATAGCTTGGTGTAAATGACCCCTGCGAAAAACAAAGTCCTCCGCAGATTCCAATTTATGTCCTGCCGGGAAATGTACATGGTACTCCTCCATTGTCCAGTGCCTTCTGTACAGAGTAGCAGAGTCGTGGGTGCCTGAAGCCTGGCGGGTCTCATACTGATGATTAGCATGTACCTTGTTTCCAAGGTACTTTCCACATCTTGAGAGCCGGAGAATCCTGTTGTGTATCCTACACATGGTTTGGTTCCCTACCTAGTAGGTAGGTATGTATGTACTTCTCGAGTGACTTTCTTATTTTTTGTTCTTCCTTTTTTTCCATCCTTCCACCCTCACAGGTCCCAGAATGCGAGCGTGCTAGGGGAGAGGGAATATCCTTGTCAATCATGCCTAAGGCCAGTGCTTGGGTCGATTATGTGCAACTTAGTCAATCGTCATACTGAATAAACAGAGCATTAAGCCTGTTCATTTACCGTAAAGACCCCTTCCTAGCTATACCTCAGGTATGGTCTATATCAAATCTATACTTTTAGGTAGGTTGGAGATGTCGGCCACCTCTTCAACCACTACAATATCCCACAAGGTCGTCAAAGCGAGATCCCCGCCCCTCGTTCCATAGCTAGGTCTTGGCTCATGATCCGCAGTTGAACAAGCTTATTCTCATTTTGTGCACTTTGCAGCGCATCTCAAAAGTACGGAACTGCCCTGCTTGACGTGCTCGTGACGATTATCAGATTTGCTCAACAAATGATGATGACAATAATATTAATTATATTGATAACTGTCACTATAGCAATATTAACCCATTGCAAATGATACATAGTCAAAAGTACGTTCTTGTTCCTTTTGCGTTTCTTACATCCCTCCGTTGGCCACGGAAGGCGATTGTGCCGATTCTAGTATTGCTTTTTCAATGCAATTTTGAATAGTTCCAATTTCATGACGTGAGTATCTAGCCCACCTAGGCTGAAAGAACGTTTGGTAATCAGATAGGGGACCTGGTGTGGGAGATGCAAGCAGTCTCCTCAAGCGCTTGTCCTTTCACAGGTTAGGTAGAGGCTTTTGGTATGAGAAATAGGCTACGGAGAGATTCTTTTTCTGTCTAAGGCGTTTACCACGAGGCCAACGGAGAGGCAAAATAACCTTCTGGACCGGCGGCTTGTCTTAAGTTCGTGACTATGCTAGAGGAGAAAGCTTCTTGGCCACTACGTTTGCCTGCTAGCGGGTGCATCGTCGCGGGTGAGGGGTTCTGAATCCAGTAAACAGAGACGAGAACGGGGCTCAAGAAAAACGCCCCGGAAGGGGTCTGGATCCTTGGTGTAGATAACTATAGCAAAAGTGCCGCTAAGGCTGGATCATCATCGTATGTTCGTTACAAGCCGGCGGGCACTTATTAGCAACTAACTAGTAGACAACCGCCTACTAAAAAAACTAAAAGACTAAAAGCCAGTCCCGAAGCCATCGCGCGGTGCCGAAACGAAACGACAACAGGAACATCTGATAGTGGAAGTACAATAGGTCACCTCCTGTAGGTCACCTCCTGGGTTTGGTAGAAGACGGATATGGTAACCATGACCGTCTGTCGTCCATCGTCCGTTGTATAGTACTGACTGACTTCTGATTTGACGGTATTTTTATGCACCACTATCGTCTGCAACCAGTTGATCTAGCGTCCTGCATAAGTGCACAGCCATACGTATCTGCAGAGCGAACGAGAGAGAGAGAGAGTGTGTGTGTGTGTGTGTGTGCAGTGCGCCTCAAACTATGTAAGTACCTACTTAGTACTAGTAACCATGGATATGTTAAACATCCAACCACGGCCCGCTCTGAACCCCCCGATTGGAGCTGCACCGCCCCCTCGGGTTGCTGCCTCTTTGGGGAGAGCGAGCATCATAATGCTACCTACTACCACTTAGGTAGCGGGTATTTGGTAGGTAGACCCATACTTACTCCCGTTGTACATCGAGTGCCAGGCGATAAGATGATGATATATCCATCCGCACGTCAGCATTTACTTTATCATTCGTGATTTGAACCACCTCGCTCACCCTGCACGTCAAGCCGTATGCAACCTAAGTCAGCAGTTGTCTTGGCCCAGGTTATTGGCTATCGACCTGTCCATTTGCTAAGCTGCTATCTCACTTGCGTTTGCCGCGCACAGGATTAAGCGGTCAAACTTTACCGCCAAATGGGATATGTTATGAAGGCAACTGGACATCTTGGCTCTAGTATTGCGGTTGTATCGTGTAAGAGCCGCAACATTCTGCGTTGGTCCCCCAGCTATACGAAAGCGAATTATAATATGTAGTGTTTAACCTTTACTTCTGCCCCTAGAGGTATTCGCCGAGCTGGGAGACGTATTTCGTCCAGTAATCTTGATGGTTTTTCTGTCTCCCACGGCCTTGATTAATCCAGTGCCAGTATTAATTTACAGCTCAATAATACTCAAATTTTTTAATCATGTTACATGCCATCTGAATATGGCAATCAGCTTCAAACTCGCAGGACACCAGGTTGTCAGGTAACTCTTTGCTTCTAAATAGCCGTAATGATGATGACAGATCCGATATCACCGAAAGAGGACCCAGAAGACCCATGGTATATTCGCGGCAAGTAGGGATTCTCCTCCACATGAACTTTTTAAAAAGAAAAAAACACGCTGAAGATCATCATGTAAATGTTGATAATCGGTTGCACTTTATTACATAGTTTCTCCTGTTCATCACCCGCCGTGAAATGTAATTGGCCAGTTCGTTCCGCAACCAGAGAATCGCACGGGCGATTTGATGTACCAAGCATGTGGTATCCCATGTCATTGATCTACGCACCAAAACGCACCGGCCAAGAGATTCGGGTCCGAGATTCAGAGCCAGTGCGTCCAGACAACAGTTGAAATAGTATGTGTAAAAGACTAGACCTAAGATAAAACGCATCATAAAATCGATTAGTTTTTTACTAATTTTACTGCTTTCATTTCTTACCTAGGCTACATGTATGGCTCAGCTAGAGAAGAGAAGCAAGCAAACAAATACTGATTACATATTTTCAGACAATACCTATAAGTTATACAACTATTTGAAAGGCAGCCATTTCTACTTCTGTCCTTTCAGCAGCCCCGAGTCACTTTTGTTCTAATCCGAGATACACGATACACCTATACTTGAAGAGCTATGATAGGGTCACATCATTTAGCAATAGTCGTCAAAAATATCAATAAAAGCTAACATGGGCAAAAACAATTAACTAGGTGTTTATTTCAGGAACTGCTGTGGTGATGATTACCATCGACCAAACTTGTTCGTTTCAATCTGTTCATCAAAAACATATTGCCTGCCAAGCCTGCCTACCTATGTACACAATAAGATTTAGGTCCGTGTTAGCTCGGGTTCGGCGCGGGCCAGCGTTGAGATTTGAGAACCAAAAAAGGATGGCGGTGACAGAGAGGAACGCTCCAATTGGTTGGTTTACGTGAGGTAATACGTACCTATGTACCAAGTACTGATGGCAGGTTGGTCCTTGCTTATTGTGGGGTAAGTACTTAAGTTTTGAAGTTAAGGTTAAAAAAAGAACAGAGAAGTCTTGGGAGGCGGTGCAAAGCACCCACACACAACCCTGCCACCCCCTCCAAAGAGGAAGGGAAAAGAAAAGAAAGAAAAAAAAAAACGCCGACCCGGACTTTGTTGCGTCACAGTCCGAAGGATGAAGATAGATAACTTAATAGGTCATAACCTATTACGTGTCTATGGAACAAGTAGGGTATGTATCGTCTCAACGCGTGATAATACAATGATGCACAGACGATGTACAAAATAATAAGGCTGTTATTTTATCTTGTTATGAGAAAACGATGGATTAAAACACCAGAACACACGACGAATAGGATAGTACCTATGGTTCTTTTGATCAAGCCACCTACAAGAGCAATCATATGGTTCCAGTGCCCCCAAGCCTCTGTTAGTTTTATTGAACCGTTTTCCCTAACTTGCTTGGACGCCACTTGGTCTAGAGACATTCCAGAATAACTCCTGCTGTCTTGCATGGTAACGCAAGACGCAGCAACGAATTGATTTACAGAATCTGTGGTATCACATTAAAGGGGTCATTGGCTGCCTCTTCAGGTTAATCAGAGAGAGAGAGTGTGTGTGTGTGTGTATGTGTGTGTGTATGCAGGCCCAATCGACACGTGCCTAACGTAGTCTCTCACATGGCCACAGGGTATCATTCCGTGTTACTACGTCGTACATTTCTATCTATATCTGCAAGTTTCCGGTTGCCATCGCGATGAAGCAGACAGTTTCCCCATCGGATCGCGGGTACAACTGCCCTGTTTTAAGAATAGTCTACTGTTCGCATCGAACGATTCGATCAGGGGCTTGCCATGGAGGATTGGAAAAACAGTCTGACTCAGCAAATCCATCACACCCTCCTCCATCAGGTATTTTAAATTGGAGACAACCTCTTACAATTATGAGGTTGAATATTATGCATTTGGCTCCTAGGGATGAATACCTAAGAATATTTCCGGCCTTATGATATAGAGAGACGCTTTAATTACAGCATGGACTTTTTTTTTCCTTTTTCCTTTTTCCAATATAGGTAAGGGGAGGGGTTGCCGGCGCCAACTCACACGCACTCAGCCTTGTGGACAAGTACCGTCAAGTAGTGAAACTTGTAGGAATATACTAGAGAAGCAGGGCAACTAAACAGTAGTGTCAGTTATTCACAGCCACCTCCAGGGAATGATCGGAGGTCTTGCATGCAAGACATGCACGGCTACCTACAGATATGTTACCCCCAACTAGGGTGTTCCATATCCATCATTACACATGCAAATTTATTATCTGGTTGTCTAAGTTCTTCAAATAGCCACTGCTTCATATGCTCAATTAGTCTTGAGGCGCAAGGTCTTGCCTACTGCAATGCGGATATTGTCTCATTCAACCAAATGGGCCCTTAAAGCTATGTGATTGGTCCATTCGTTACGAAAGACTCCTGCATAAGATAGGGGATTTATGTTTCGAAGCGACAACAAGACAAAATAAAGAGGAAATTGGGGGCCAGAGCCTCATTGCCACATGGTCGATAATTCGGAAGGTGTGGCAGAACTGGCAAGTTCACTCTCCGTGCCGGGGTCTGGATGAGGGGCAAAAAAAAAGAAGGAAATGTAATCATAGGTGTTGGATTGGTATCCTTGTTTGCCATGCCTTTCTTGCAGCGACCTCCGTTAATCATCACTAGGAGTTAGTGTAGCACAATGGGACAACAGGTGCTCCCAGCCGAAGTCATAGGACCTTTGCATAATAATTTTAGATTTCAGCAGGGAGAGGAGGAGGGGGGGAGGGGGGGTTCCCTTACTAATAAATGGGAGAAGCAAAAGAAAAAGAAAAAAAAACTAAAAACCCTCCTGCTTATAATGGACTGCCTATATGCGCGCGACGAGCAGTAAGTTAAGATGTTAGGTTAAGTATTTAATCCTTATATTTATAAGTAGCATTAATAACCAAGGGCTAAGACATAGGGTATGTCCCTAATATGTTACCTGAATCAATGTTTATCTTTAAATTTGTATGAATATACAATATATACTATACATCCAACCTATGCGCTTTGGTGCGTATTTACATAGGACAGGTAGGTAGTATGTAAACAAGCCATAAACCTTCCAAAGACCGAAACGGCGCTTGAATTACCGATAGTGTCGCGTGCAGCGTTTATGGCGGCACTAAACATAAGGCTGAGGATCTTGCAGGGTCAGGACAATGCAAAAGTAGGTACTTGGTATAGCAGGTACTTTGCCCATGCTCTTATTACATCTTATTAAGACCCAACCAATGAATCCTTCCTCACCCTCGGATCCATACCTTACAAATGTCGGTACCACAAACCCTGTTGCCTGTAAGAAAACTCGTGGCATTTGAAACAAGGTATCCGATTCTTACTTAGCGCAGCATAAGGAGCTCCCGTAATTGCCGATATCGATGGGAATTGTCGATTGACCAGGTCGAGATAATCAGAACACAAACCACACTAGATACGCACTTGTATTATTATGGTTGCTCCATATATAAATCTTACTATAGTATCTTAGCCCATGTAAAACATACATGCATTTCTTGAAGTTCGTGTAGATAGTACAGTATTAACATGTTCACATTAATACAGAGAGTGAAAAAAACGATGGAAAACCTCAATACCATATGTCGGAAGACTATAGTCTTCCGCTACACACGCAGTAAGGAAAATAAGGTTGCCAAGACGGCTAGCCCGAAGTTCTAGTAGTCAAAGCGCTTAATTGCCAAAGCGAGTTAGAAAATATCAGAAATAAAGGTGAGGAGTACCTGCATACCTAGAATAATTTGACTAAAAACTAACCCTATTACGTACTAAAACTCAAAATATGCTAGGACCCTGAAAATGACGTTTATTAGGTCGATCATAGTAGTTTTGGCGCAGAATGCTTCCCAAAAAGGCAAAAAGCCAGTACCTCGAAACCCCTATCCTAGTTGTTACCGCATTTTAAGCACAATGCCTACATACAAATGGACATGTCAAGTTAGGCTCAGGTTATAGCGATTATTAATCGGACGAAGTTCGTTTCTTTAGTTGTATAGCGTACAACATTAAAATGCACTCTAGGCCTACTACTATATCGCACTTACTTCGGTTTATGATTGCTATGAGAAGCAAGTACCCTGATGCGAGGTGACATACCTAGTAGCAACACTACCATATAGGTAATTCCAAAAACAAATGTGACCTCACTAAATTTTCTTGAACACACTGCTAGCGCAACCCTAGATCTTAGCATCTTAGGTCCATGTCAAACGTCAAGCCTCGCGCTATGTATTGACGGAACCCCCAACGATAAAACACGGCTAGACAATCAGCCTCGTGCCCTGCCACGTCCGATCTCCCTGGAAATGGTTAAGGGTAGAAGCGTGCCGGTCTGCGAGCAGGCGCTAGTATCTTTAATAACCTATTTAGCCTCGCAGATCGCATACCGAATGAAACCGAATTGTATCCAAAGCGGTTAAAATAAACGAGATTCTCGCAAGCTACGCCAAAAGAGATATGGTGCGAATAAACAATCGGAATACAAAGTATACATCGCTATGTGTTGACGAACCCTGTACGTTGGGGGGTAATGTCAACTTTAAACCACTATTCAATTTTACGGCCACATATGTAGAGCACCGAGATGCTAGCTACTTTGCTGGTACATGCCTATCTACTATGCATATGTAGTAGCAGTATACGTAGTCGCAGGTACTAAAGTATAATACCGTATTGTACATAGCAGGTATACCCCCCGTACGATCTCCACTATGTACTTAGACTATCTACCTAGCTACTTGCCTATATACCAGACATACATACATACATACATACATACATACATACATACATACATACATACATACTTAGGTTACATACACTATGTGGTAGTAATGTAGGAGCTCCACGGCGAGGTCAAGAGACGATCCATAACACAACTCGGCCGAATGGGTAGAGAGCCGTGAGGCAGACTGCCACTCCGTACATACCTAGGTATGTAGTTGTAGGCAGGCACTCAACCTTACGAGGGCCTCACATGCGACCCTCAACATCGACGGGGACGAGATGCAATTTCACCAGAACCGGGTCATCAACACCTCCTCTAGCCCCTTTAGTCATCAACCTACATAGCGTGATCAATCAATTATCGATGGTAGGCAACGATAAGCCGCATCGCACCGGGTCGCTATCCAGTTGACTTACAAGCCGTGCCTCGAACCAATCAGTCTCAACACCCTGAACGAATGAGATGCGAATACGTAGCGTAGCAACCAGAGATCCAGAGATCCGTTCTTGCTGTGGACCGCATCACATACACTGCCTACCTAGATTCAACCAACTCGGCTTCTTAGCAAGACAGATTCACTAGTGTACAGAACATCAACAATCCACACAGTTCACTCTGTGTTCAAGCACATGCAATATAGATGGATCTATAGCTCCCCGCGATTGACTCGACCATCCCCAGCCCCCAAATCTCTAGAGATGATATCGCTTAACGATCACTGCTGCAATGATACGCAGAGTTCGCCCCAACTCAGTATAGCTCAAAACAACCAGCTAGCTGAACATCTAGTACCTTTTTTTCGATAGACACTAGAGGCTATATACTCATATATTAGGTGTACATGCATCCTGCCCAGCATTGCCCCACAGGCGATAACCGCGGTCTCCGTGAAACGACATTGGATAGGAGGGAGCTCCGTGTTGATGTCTGTCTCCGCCTCATTGAGAGATAGGTCAAGTTGACCCACGGTGTATTGATGTATCTTGTCTCGAACTACTCAGCCTTGTCTAGCCATACACTTATTAACTTGCGCAGCTCCATCCCCAAGTAGTAAGTAAACATGCAAGGAGTGAATGTATCTACAGCGGGAAGCTGATATCATTTTAGATAGTAAAGCAATGGCTCGCTGCAGTACCACGTCGAATCTAGGTGTTCCATTAAAACGCTTCCTGACGATCATGTATTACGCCTATTTCAACAGTGATGCATTAGGCACATGGAAAATTACCTGCTAATACTAGTACCCCATAGTGCATAGGGATAGTTAAGGCTGCTGGCGGTAAGAGAAACCGGTAAACCAAGAATAGGCAGTGTACCCACAAACCATCACATCACGGCTTCAGGGGAAGCACAAGTGAGGAAGGTCGCATTACGTATCGTTGTTCTCTATCATATTCATTTGCGAGGGCACTTTTTAAGACAAATGGCGGTAATAGAATGCATGAGTTTATTTTATTTAGAATAAAGATGAGATATAATTGGTGTGCATCCTTTTCCGACCAATGTAACTAACTTCCTAATTACCTAACCTAGGTAGGTAGGTATATACATAGTAGTATCTAGTGTGTATATACATTGATACATATGTACGTGGCTTGGTAAGTTGCTCTATTATCTCGAGTTGCTGTTAATCGTCACAACTTTTCAAGCATGTCTCACCTTTCATTTCAAGCTTTCGATCCTCCAAATCTAGAGAGACATACACACATACACACATATACACCTACGGAGAGAGAAGCATAAAAAAAGGAAACAGATCTACAGGCATGTGTGTGAATGGTCCACCACGTTCCTTAACAGACTCAGTTATTACCGGTATTGCTCGATCTAAAATCTGACATATGCTCCCGTGTTTTACCCAGGATGTAACCGCAATTTACTAAATTTGGTTCATGACTGCAAGGGCCGGCCGCCAATACTACGATACAATGATACACTAGAGATGATATGTATACGTAAAAGAACCTCAATGACGATCATTGCCTATTCCCACTGCATGCGTCGCCGACTCGGGTTTCAGACACACAGGCCACCAACGAGGAGAGAGGAAGGCTGGTAGGAAGGGTTTGATGAGCAAATATGCCAATCGGTAGAAGGATGCATAGAAGTTCTCAACACTTGCCCGATTCTCCAAGTGCCGCAAGCCATCCCATGCAACATATCCAAGAGGGACGGAAAGGAAAAATCTCATCCGTTCGTATAGAAAGCCACATAATGAAAGCCACCCTTTCTTTTTGTTTTTCTTTTCTTGTCACCTTTGGCAGGAGATGAGCATTGATTCGCATGAGGCCTCATACGGGCAGGCAGTACGAACTAACCTAGTGTAGTGTAGGATATAGCCTCCTAGGGTAAAAGAGTAGGTCAGACAAGAGGTCTGATTGGCGCGGCGAGAGCTCCTAAGGAGTGGATGTGTACACGAGGCGCTATGTAGGTACATACCAGACATACAATATAGATGGACTTGGGTTAGATAGAACGGATGAGATAGATTGGGATGTAGATTGATCAGAGATATGCCGGAATGGCCACGATCCGGGCCATCGGTACGGACTAGTTAAGACAAGAAGCGACATCCGGTTGAGCACCCGTAGCCTATCGAAAGGCTTCGAAGCCCAGTCAGTTAATATACGCTAACTACTCTCGTGTAAGTTATGGCGGGGAGTTAGTATCTTAGGTAAATAGGAAGAATCAAGTCTGGTAGTGTAAGTCAAGTAGCCTGTGTACCTAGGTAGTGTACCTAGGTTAGTGTACATCCGTTTACACACGACAACTATACCTTGAATGTGGATTTTCTTTTCTTTTTTTTCTTTCCTTTTTTCTTTCCTTTTCTCTTTCTTTTTTTCGTTCGGTTGATCGCAGCGCAATTCGCATTTCTGCAACTGAGGGCACCCCCAGTAAGAAAAGTTCGGACGCAGCCCCGAGGGTTGCTTCTGTGGTGGATGGTTAATGCCAAGAGATGGATAATTACCAAAGACACCTACCCTAAGATAGGTAAAAGACCCATGTTAGGCACGTAGCTATGTATGTACGTACTAGGTAGTACCCATAGCACCTACACTAGACTGGTGCTACATACATACATGTACTGTAAAACAGGACCACCATACTTCGTAGGATGGGATGGTTATGGACTGGCTAATTACTACACTAACTCCGTACAACTAGACGAGTAGAGGGTATACCATTACATAATTCCGACCACTAGGTATGTACGCATGCCTACCCGACTAAGCTACTAACCTAGGTCATCTTTCCCCCTTCCCCTTATTATTCAATAACTCCGACATGACTTAAAGTCGGAGCGAAACAAGGAGCCTCAAAAGCCAAAAGTACCACGCAGGTGCAAAGGAACCCCTCTTGGACAATCAATCTTACTTTTTGGGACAAAAGATGGCCAAGCGAGAATCTTGCGCCGCGCGCTCACAGTGTTGATGAGGAGATCTTCATGTAATTATTATTACCATTACCGTTCGCATAGAGTACCTAGACCAAGTTCATAGTTCATAGTTCAAATTCATAGTTCATAGCACACTAAACAAGGTAAATAAGTAGATAGGTAGGAACCCGCAACAGATCTTGTTAACCGAGAACGCGGAACCGGGAAACTTGCTTCGTAAGGGACGGAATAAGAGGTCTTCCACCCTCCAGGGCCTCAGACATACTTTGAGAGGCCTTACCAAATTACACCCAGCAGTGGATTGGTTTAGGGGGCGGATCTGTATGTAATCACTACTTCATACGTGCTCTGTGCCCCATGTCCCGTGCCCTGTGCCCAATTATCGATTACTATTTTTTTTTTCTAGGGTGGCCCTTAATACGCTAAAGAATGGTTCTGGCAGGCAATTCGATGCCCCGAGCGTCAATCAAACCTGGCTTAGTCTAGCATTCTAAACCACTCTGTCGGGTTTCCCAAGCCGTTGGGCTACTGTATCTTAAATCCAAATCCACCTAGATCCGTGATGCTATCATATCGGTTCTGTGCCTGTACCCCGTCTCCCTTCCCGATACACATCCACATGTAGGTATATACATAATATACATATATGAGGTACCTATGTAGCGTAGCATCTTAGTTACGTATGCATCGTAATGGTATAACCTAAGTAAGACAGAACGTTATTGAAAGCAGATCAAGCCTATGTAATATCGGCACGGTGACAAATCTATCCGGCGGTGACAGCAAAAGGGAGAAGGTTAAAAAAAAACACAATAAAAAATTTACGGATTCAATTGAGGCCTCTTAGACACCGATCTCCGTGAAGGGATGTGTTACTTACTACTGTACAACTTTACACTAAACAATCCGGGCCGTTGCTCGTACATACATGTACATACAACCTACCCACATACAAGCATACATGAAGTCATAAGGGCACATACCTAGTATCTGCATGCACCATGCCTCCCTCTAGCTTACAGATGAGTAAGTATCTAAATACCTAGGTTAAGTCAGTCATAATTATTTCATCCAACATGGCCCCATCGTGAGAACATTCACCATTAATGATCCACCTATACACTTAGACACTTATATGGGCTATCACGAGCGTACCTCTGTTTAGCTATTGTAACATACATTCCCCCCCCCGGCGCATACTAGGTCTCCAGAGGCAAGTGGCTAGGTTTTGGCCTACACATTGAAAAAAAAAAACTAACCAACCAAAGGTATTTCGTATCAAGCCGAGGCGAGAGCGCTTTAGTGGATCATCTACCACACAAAAGAGCACACTTACAGATTTACACAAGTCCCCAAGCTACGTATGTACCCATTATCCTAGCTCTACGGTTCTGCAGAAATTGGGTTTTGTCTCTCTTTCCCTCCCTCTCTCCCTCTCTCCGCCTCTCATCTGCAGGGAAGTGGACGAAGTAGACTACAAACCCATTCATTCGCGAGTGCTGTCCCATAGCGCATCGAGATTACTCCGTTGCACCAATCAGGGTCCAAGTTATGATCTGGGCTACGACGATAGTGATGGCGGCAGTGACCCCGCCGTGTGATGGCGCCCATCCGCATTACTAGGGGTTTCCTAGTCTATACCTTCGCAGTAAAGATCCAAAGGTACACACATGGAGAGACATTTACCCATCATCAGGTTCCGGCATGAGTGAGAAGGTATGACCTTGGAAACCCCATGCAATAGGATCACACGGCCAACGAACAAACAAGGCAAGCAGGCAAAGTCCACCAGACAGGACAGGGTTTACAAGGGGTTTCGGAAACATGTCTATCTGTCTGTCTAGCTGCCCGTATCTCTGTTTATCTGTACCTCTCTTTCTCTTCTCCCTTTGCTATAGTACCCTAAGTTGATTTCCGAATGTCCCGTACATACATGAAAGAGGGGAGAGGGGGAGGAAGGGGGGGGGCAAGAGAGAATGACAAAAAGGCAACAATTACAGAAACCTGGCGCGTACATTACACGCACACGCTTACACATATGAACAGTATACTATACCGCACCATACCACACCATACCACACCACAACGCCATACACACCCACTCGCGGGCTCACGTTACCGGCCGGGCTAGATTCGAAGCCTTCAGGAGATAAAAGTGCAGTTTCACCACTTTTGGTTTCTATTTATTCCTTTACTAAGCACGCCGTCGTGATGACAAGCCAGCCCGTTCAGCCATGCTGTCAGGGACCCCCCTCCCCCATGAGTTGACCCAACTGGTCGGGTCCAATGCCACGAGGTTTATTGTTACAGGAATCATTCTTCTTTCTCAATTTGGTTACACTAGAGTATACTATACATATCAGCCGCCAGCGTCAAAAAGAAAGGGCAAGATGAATAAATAAATGAATAAAAAAATTCTTTAATAAACGAACAAATATAAAGATACATTCTATACTTAGCCAGTCAGGTAAGACGACGTGAGGCAGTTAGGTACAGCATAAAATTGTCTTGGAGATTAAAATCTTACACAACGGTTCTATACCGTTCTCTCTTGGTTTTATTTTTACTTTTCTTCTCCTAACGTGTTTTCGAGAACGCCCACGTTATGCGCCTGGAGAGTAGTCCCTGAAGGAATCCGTGTGCATTATGCTTTTCAAAGAAGGCTGCCAACCCTTCTGGTTTTACGAGACATGCTAGGTGCTGACTGGCACCTTATGATTTAGCTCATTTCAGAGCAAATACCTAGGTAGTGATCATAATAATAGGACGTAATCATCAAGGGGGGGGGAGGGGGGGCGGCTTTTGTTGAAACCTCGTTGTGCGTATTAACCTATACCAGAAAGACATCGATCCATACCCGTAATTATTTCCTTTATACCTAGGTATATTATAAACTACCTACCTATAATACCACAAGTATAGAGGGAGTGTGTATCTTGTTCTTTCTTACTCATCTGGTCTTCTGCTTTGAAGATCAAACAAGATCTACTAGGTTAAGGATATTGGATTCCGCGGTTTGGGGAACAACAAACACCCCACGGCCTAAACCCGGTCATGTACTCCGTACCTAATCTTCCCCCTACCCTTCCCCCTAGTGAACCCGAGGAGTTGGTTTTCCTTCCCACGCGCCGCCCCGAAGACCCTCTCCCAAGCCACATCTCCGATGGAACGTTTTGCGCTTAATAATACCCGTCTAGTACTAGCGTCTCCTCACTATTTACTAAATCAGGGAGGGGGAGAAGAAGACGACGAAGGCACCTTTTAACCAACTGCCACCCGTGACTTGTCAACTTGTATACTAGCAGGCTATCCCCCCTGCATTAAGCCGGCTTTCTACAAATTACTCGATGTAGAGTACTTTTTGAAGACAAAAGAAAGGAATCCCAGGTGGCTATAGTCTCTGTGATAAGTACCTGGGTATACATTTATTATTGTTAATACCCATTCATTCATTCATTCATCCTGGACAGGGGATTGGGTGAAGCAGGTAGTGTACATCGATACATACCATGTAAGGCGTCGTTTTCTTTGTACGAACCACTGCTTCTCCGCTGGGCGGAACCGGCACGTCTATCTCGCCTATTCCGTGTACTCACATGCACCTCTTACAGGTAGGTCACGGGCCACTCGGGTGCAAATGTCAAGTGGAGATGGAGGGGGGAAGGGTGGAGTTAGAGGGGAGTTAAGGCGAAGGTAAAGGTTGATGTTGGTATTTTGTATTTTATTCTATTCCCCCCCCCCCGGTCCAGAGCGGAATTGGTGCGCGTTGGATGCGATGATCATCGCACAAACTCATCGACAAGGCAAAAATTGCAATACGGGAAATACAATCCCGCGGCATATTATATTTTATTTTCCTACCCGCATACATCCAAGCACACCTCGTAGTCTCTATCCTTTCTCCGACACGGATATGTACAAAAACCCTGAACCTTGGCGATGGTGATATTTATTATCGATCGCTAAGGAGCGAGATCGCCATAAGCAAGATTCTGTAGTGGGGTTGAGAGGGGGGAGGGTCATTGATATGTGTACTCTGTATCGTTTTTTTTCTTTTTCCTCCCTCGTTCCCCCTAATCTTGGTTCCACCATGGTCTTTTTTTTTTCTTCTTCAGGTGGCTTCAGGTCCAGAGCAGTCCACAAGATCTGCCCCCAAACAGGCGCTTAGGGAGAGGCGGAGAAGATCCGTCCCCTCCCTTGCTTCCCCCACGACATCCCGCAGATGACAACACCCACTGACACCCTCAGTTCGGCGTAGTATAAGGCAAGTAAGGTATGTACTTAGCTATATTAAAGGATATTGCGAGAGGTCTCAGATCCAGGCAATCTGGTTGTCCGCTGTCCCCGCGTAAATCGTCCAACCAAAGGTACAGCCGAAGGTCTAGTCCAAACGAAAGGGGGGGGGGGGAAGGTTTAAAGGCTATTCAATGCTTGTTGATTCTTGGTCTATAATTGGTCCTATAGAATTGGTGAGGGTAGGAGTAGCAGGATTGCTCCATCTTATTGAGCCTCATCCCCCCCCTTTTTTTTCTTTCCAAACTTCGGGAAGCCCAGAGCCATCGCCCCTCCTTTCCCCTCCCTCCCGCTGCGTCAGACTGCGTGTTGCTCTGCATCGTACGGAGACGGGATCCCCATCCAGCGGCATTTCAGCAGCATTGAGTCTGCATACGTTTGGAGATCTTGTCCAGAACCGACCCTCTCTACGATGGTCCGTCTGAACATCCGTACCTATCATTATCACCAGTATCATCATCATCATCACCATCATCATTATCATCATCATTATTATCATCAGCAGCAGTATCATCATTATCATCGGGTTTACTCTTGAGTGTAGGCAGATCTGTCAAGCCCGAAAGAGTGATGGCTTAGCAGTTAGAAGACACCGTAAGGTATCCGGAGTCGGCCGAGGGCATGCTCCCATTTGTGGATCCAAACATGATCGGCTTCTGGTACCCCTGATACATTATCGGCGACCTCGGCTGGGGCCCTGTTCCGCAGACTCCGCGGATAAGTTATCAGATTTTCAGCCAGCCTCGTGCCTTGTCAAGACGTATGTCTTGCAGACCCGCATCAAGATCAAGTATGTAAATACAGATGGATGGACTTTGCGGCTCTAATTTCCTCAACGTTTATATTTTTTATTTTTTTATTATTAATTTTTTTGCCGCTTGCGTCAGGCGTCACACGCCGGGATGCGCGCTGCTGCGCTGTCATCTCGCGCCTACGCAAAGCATGGCGCTCGGCGCTACTTTGGAACTCATCTGACATAGCACCCCGGCGATAGATAGACAGATAGGTGGATAGATATCATAGATAGGCCAGGAGAGACGGGATAAAACACCTCACATCGGTCAAGGACATAGCATTAGCACACTCTAATTCGCCTCAACCCGGAGGCCACCCACTTGTCATCCTGCAAGGCTCTGAGCCTGCTTCGGGTAGCAGGGCGCAATGGAGACTCGACGGCAACAGGAAGGAAAGACAATAATAAAATGAATTAAGAGAGTCTATGTGTAAGTCAAGCTAGATAGCGGGAACGGCGCCAACACAGCGAATCTCATACCCGGGGGCGGTCACGGTGGCTCCTCCGCCCTCTAAACCACCTACCACGTTGTTCGGTCACCGGTGATCGACTTCGCATATGCTATAGATCATTACCGAAGAAAGGGGGGGGGGGGGTTGTTCACAACATCAACCAGAACAACAACTTGTTGCATGCGAAACCTTGTGGGCAGCCAAGAGCCCGCATTATTGATCGCCATGTATACGCGGAATGACAAATATTCGTTCCCTAGTAGCACCGGCTTTGCCTAAACAGCTTTTCGTCCAACCCAACGCAAGAATTTCTTACCCTCTCTCAATGGCAAGCAACGTTAAAGCACACATTGTTGTGTTTTTCCAAGGTAATGGAACACTTGGTTGCTCCCTCCCCTCCCCGCTCCCCCTCCTCATCCTCCTTCTGGAGAGAGAGAGAGAAAAGCTTAGCTATTCTAGATGTGGGAAACTATACGAATGTACCTCTTTTACCTTTCCCCTCCCCAATACGCGTTATTGTCGTGGTCCCGGAGAGATATAACGCCCGTCTTACATTGAGAGGGTGGTGGTGGAAGGAGAATACATACACACCTTTACCTACCACATTGATCTATCAGTTTTCTTTTGGTATTTTCTCCTCATTTTCTTGTCCTGTTTCATTTCCCGCCTTTTTCTGTTCTTTTCTTTTTTCTTTGCCTTTTTTTTTTTTCACTTGAAACCCAGAGCCCTGCCCGCGCATCGTAGATCAATCAATTATGTTTATAGGTAACTATAGGGTTTCTTCCGCCTCTTGATTATCTGATTATTTTCGCTATTATTATCATCATTATTTTTTACTGCACAACGTTAATGAATGTGGAGTGGATTTACAACCTGGCACATCACGCACCACATAGCACGTATTATCGAAATGACCCTTGTCCTCTAGATCATGATATCAAAAAGTGCCCAACTTTCTCCCTATAGGATTAAATCATCTAGAGAGACTATGTATGGGTGAGTGGTGGGAGCGCGAAACAGAGTCTTGATACAATTATCTATCTACTATTCTAGAAGGCCCATCCACCAATTTCTTCTTTTTTTTTTTTCTTCTTTCCTTTCCCTCTTCGCCCGCAGGTCTCCCCTCCTAGCAGCGAGAGGCAAGGCAGCGATTGAACAGCACATTTGGACCAACAACCCGAAAGGGGGATCCGACAACTTACTCTTTGGGTTGATTTAGAGGAGAAGATTGGTTGGTTGAGAGGGTTCGTAGGATGGGTTGAGATGCTGCATATCATCTGACGGGGTCCTTCTTCTCTCTGTTTCGCAGACCGAACGCTAGGTTTGGTGAACTTCCCGAGTTGGGTTGCCTCACCTGCTGTGAAAGAGAAGAAAAAAAAATACCTACAACTTAGCACTCTTAAAGGGCAGGGCGTAAGATTACAACCACTATGTATTGGCAATAGGCCGAAGGATTCCCATTAGAAGTCCCTAATGGGCTCAAAGGGGCAAGGGGGAGGGGGATGAAGCAGTTCTCTGTCACATCCCGTTGCTATCACTCGGGCTTCATTGGGGAACTCACTTGGCCTTAGTGCCTTCTTTAGGTTGAAATACGACCATTTTTAATGTATTCTGGGGCGCTCATATGGTAGGTACTCAAATAAGCAGTAAACCAGGAGATCTTAAAGAAACGTGTAGGACTTGACCCGCCTTCGTTGCATGCAACTTTTTGTCATTAGCATACATGCAATTAGGTCTGCAGTCGTAGGACTCTTCTAGGAGAAGGACTCTAAAGTACTTAGTACTGTGGTGGTAAGTTTCACTATCGACGGGAATTGTGGTCCGTCGCTGTCTCCCCGCTCGAATGATAAGGATGACATGCAATATTGAACATATTTAATGAAGAGCATTGTTGGCGTTTGCTCCGTTTTGACTAGTTCGTGAGGTAGAAGCGCTCTCGTGTAACGGCTTCCGAGGACACAACCTCAAGCGTGAGCAACATATAAGCTACCTCCTATCACGACGCTCTACTCTTAAGTGTTCTAGGCTCTATCTAAAAGATAGAGTACTAAATCTATCATGGTCCCCCCAGGTTCGGGTTTCTCTACGGCGAGTTCCTCATGGTTGAAAGGCAGTTGATATGCTATTCAGGGGCAACTAGTCATCTAGTTTAGCTCCCATAAGCACGCTAAAAACTGTATTCTCAACTAGTTGTCTTGGATTGGGCCTCTCAGAATTCTCATAAGATGCTCTCGTCCGAGCGACATTAAACAGTAAACCACTAGGATTCCTGGACTAGATTCTCTAGCACCCACAGACTCGGAGAATAAAAAGAATATTCATAATAGTAACGCCTAGTGGTTTGTCTTCAACATCCGCGGTGGTCTGATGTGGTTACCGAAGCAAGGTCATCCCCTCGTTGGATTCGAAGTTTAATCTAAACTCACGTATGATATGTAGATCAGTCCTGGTTAGTAATTCTGCGAGTCGATGTCGTCCTCTTTTCTTAAGTTCGCTATCACTATCGGGCTCGGTAAAGGGACTGCTATAGAGAGGGAGCTAAGCTGACTAGAGGAAGCAATAGACGTTCGATGGGGCCGACATAGTCCCAGTGCAGGTTGCTGCTCTATAGCACAGCTGATCACTACTGGTGAAACAGTATGGTTTTTGCAATCAGAACCAGAAGGAAATATTGAGCGTGTTGTTGCTTTAGACAGGCTAATAGGAGGAACTTGATTGTTTTGTCATTTGTAACTCTAAAGGAGAATTATGATACAATAAGGCATTTTCCTTTAGGATCGATGGGTTTATCAAGCCGAGTTGGTCTGGATCATATGATATGTATATTTGCAAAGGTAGAAAGTGGCATCTGCAAGCACCGAAGCTTGTAGGTTGTCGAGAACAATAACATAATTTATATAGGTCACTGATATATCACGCTCACAGATATTGATAACAATTTCAGTGAACCCCCCTTCGAGTATTTACATTGCTCTTATGAGAGGGCTGTGGGTTCTATTGTGTGATCACGTATTGTTTGATGATATTCTCATATACAGACGGCTATGTAGCCAAACCTCATGCCACAAACTAGTTTCTAGAAACTAGTTGAGCCATAGACCAAAAACTTCACTGGCAATTTTTCTTTCATCCTGGATTAATAATAACATGTGTTCCCTTTCCTAGAATGTAACGCCTCGAAGTACGGAGTACGGAGTATGCAATGCAATATTTCGAAAATGAGCTTCACGGTTGATTTGAACAAAGCTGTGGAGAACAACGTGTCTTTCATCATCAACCACAGTCAGTCAATGAGAAGAAAATGGTGTCTACTCAAGGTCTTGGGATGTAGGGGTAACTTACCCAACCTAGGTGCCTACATATGTACCAGACAAGCATATTACTTAAGTACAATGAACCATTTAGTATGACATTTGAGGAAGTAACGAATACTTGCTTTGTGACGAAGTACATGTACCATCTACCACCACCTGGCGAACACCCCCACCTGGCAAACACGCAAAATTTTTAAATCCCCATATAAATTACACATATTTCACTTATACATAATTTACTTATTTTAAGCGCTATTAACTTACTTTTTAAAAGTATATATTATTTATTAATTATTTAATATGTTTATAAAATTAAAATATTTTTATTTATTTTTAAAATATTTTTATTTATTTTTTTAAATATATATATATAAATTAATATAAAATTTAATATTTTATAATATAAAAACCTTAAATAAAATGTAAAAATTATAAACTTAAATATTTTATTAATTATAAATAATAAATACTATAAATATAATAAAGCTTTTAATTAAATATTATTATATATAATTTTAAATATTTAATATAAATATAATATATAAAATATATGTTTATAAATTATATTACGTAATTTTTAATATTATATAATTATAAATATATAAATTAATATATTAAATTATATTTAATTTAAATTTAAAAACTAACTTTTAATAATTATTTTATTTAATTAATAATAAAATTTTAAAAACTTTATTAAAAAATTAAAAAATTTAACGCTTATACCTCACTATAAAAACTTTTTAGCCCCACTATAATAGCGTTTAAAATATAAAAGTTTTAATAAAATATTTTTAAAAGCTATAATTAAATAAATAAAATATTTATTAAAAAATAGTTTTAAAATTTATATTAAATATATTTTAAAGTATTTATTATAATATTTATAAATATATAATATTAAATATTACATAATATATTTTATAAATATTTATTAAATATACTATAATTATATTAAATATTTATAATTAAATATAATAAATTTTAATTAAATTTTTATTTTTATTTATAATATTTAAAGCTTAAAATTAATAAAAAACTTTATTTTATAATTTTATAATTTTTATTTTATTTTTTTAATTTATTTATATTAAATATATATTAATATTAATATATTAATATTTTAAAATAAAAATAAAAAATAAAATAAAATACGTTTATTTATAAAAGTTAAGTTTTTAAAGTATTTTGTAATTAAATTAATTTAAATTTAAGAAATAAAATTAATATCTTATTAAATGGCGTAGTTATAAGTAATTAAAATGTGTGTAATTTATATGGAGATTTAAAATTTTTGCGTGTTCGGCAGGTGGGGGTGTTCGGCAGGTGGTGGTAGATGGTAAGTGTGTAAATATGTAACCCTGAGGGTCGGTGTTATGGAAGGAAGTTGTTACATGCTCTAGAAGTGTCAACTTTATAGTCTTAATACACCTTAACCTAAATTTCCTTCAGTGTGATCCACTAAATACTATGTAGAGACTGGACCGGAAAAAGTAGCTCTTCTGAAGGAAATTAAGGTTAAGGTAAATTCACAATCATTCCTATGGTAGCACCATATTACTGGTAACAGTACGTTACTTAGGTAAACAGTACTATGTACCTATGTACTACTTTAAAGTTATGGACAAAGCTTCAAGTTGAGGTCAAGAGGGAAGTCCCCACCCCAGCTGAAGTATCGGAATAGACGGATATGGAATAATCCGATAAGCCAATCAAACAATGACTTTTATCCTAATCACTGTGAGGTCATGGTTCAATGTTCGCTCTGACTAAGGTGCTCAAGCTAACCTTACCTAACTAGGACTAGAGCTGTAGTATCTAAGCTGCCGCCTCGCCATTGTAAGCCAACAGGTGGCATTTCACATCTTCAATGTGAGATCATCTTTAAACAACGTGAACAGATTCATCACACAAGCAACACGTTTTTGTTTTTACCTTTTTACTTTTTTTTTCTTTTTTTCTGTTCCTTCTTTTCTTTTTCCTTTTACACCCTACCGCTAACATCACCATCATCATCACTACGAAATAATGGGAACCTAGCTGTTTTCTGGCAGCTGAACCAACAATTCCCCATCTTCCGAACATATTCATCCGCAAAGATGCGGTTGTTCTGGTATGCCGGGGTAAGCTTCTTCATCCCCCCCCCCCCCCTCCTCGCCTCCCACTTCTCGTGATAGCTTCAAGCTAACTAGTTATGTTTTCCCTCTCTAGACCTCTGCGGCCCTTGCTACCGGCGTGATCGCCTACGCTTTTAACCAGCGAGCCAATTTCTACTCTGCCATGGTTTACCTTTCGCAAAATAACCTTAGCCTGATGGTACGCCCTCCTGTTTCCTGACTTGCTGATCTTTTGCGCCACCCCCGCCGAGGTCGCTAACCTTGGCTGCATCTGCTTAGATCCTCATAAACCTCATTCTTCTGGGCTACAGTTCGTTTGTGTGGGGTCTTCAGCGACTATGTTACGGTCCTCTGCGACCTGTCGAGATCGAGCAGCTTTACGAGAAGGCATGGTTTGCCGTCACCGAGACGTGTCTGGCCATGACTATCTTCCGTGAGGAGGTTGGCGCCTGGTTCTTGGTTATGTTTACTGCTCTGGTTACAGGCAAGGTTTGGGAGTGGATAGGCGAGGGCCGTGTCGAAGTTTTGGAACAGCAACCTCCGGCGAATCCCCGATTATTCCACACGAGGCTGAGTGTTTCGCTCCTCCTGAGCGTTCTCTACGATTCTTGGCTGTTCACCTATGCTGTCAACTCGGTCATCCAACAAGCCCGTCCTAACATGATGGTCATGTTCCTCTTCGAATTTGCCATCTTGACCACATGCTCCTTCCGGACCGCTTTCCGTTACCTTCTGTCTCTGGTTGAGGCCGACATAGTCAAGAAACAAACCCGGCAGAGATTGGACGAACGACGTAGGCATGTTCGAGAGCAGCGGGCTGAGATCATGCGACGCCGCGAGTCTGGTGATCCCGCAGAAGCCGAAGCTGCCGAGCAAGAGGAATTGCCCAACGAGGAGGATATTGATGAAATGGATATTGAGGTGCCAGGCTGGGAGTCCAAGGGACAATGGGTTCTGAGCCTTGACCTTATGACCGGTAAGCATCCCCTAATCGCGTCTGCTGTGACTATGGATTCTGACATGGAAGCAAGACTTTGTCAAGCTCGGCATCTACTCGGCGTTTTTCGCCATACTAATGATGTTCTACGGATTGCCTATTCACATTATGCGCGATCTCTTCCTCACGGCCAGGTCATTTGTGAAGCGACTCAGTGCCCTCATGCAGTACCGCAAGGCCTTGCAGGACATGAGTAAATACCCAGACGCCAATCAAGAAGAGTTGATGCGCGAGGACACCTGTATCATCTGCAGAGAAGAGATGAGACCTTGGGATCCGACTGCTGTGGGGGCTATTGAGCGGTCCCGGCCCAAGAAGCTCCCCTGTGGTCACATCTTGCACTTCGGCTGTCTCAAAGGCTGGTTGGAACGGCAACAAGTCTGCCCTACGTGTCGACGCCCTGTAGTAATTGATGCTGCTGGCCCTAATGGGGATGCTGCTGCACCTGGTGCAAATCCTGGCGGTCAGCCCCAGGTTCCTGGCCAAGCTGCGGCAAACGGGGGAGGTGTAAATGCGGGCCAGCCAGGAGGACGAGGTCGCGGTAACATGCGAGTATTCCAGTTAGGCCCAATTCGCCTAGGATTTGCTCAGGGGAATGCTCAAAACATTCAAGATATGGCCGATCGATTACGTATGCCCCTAGATGCTGTTGATGCTCCTCAGCCAGGTCCAGTTCAAGGCCTGGGCCCTGCTCCAGGTCCAGCTCCGGGTCCAGCTCCTCCTCCTGCTCCCGTTCCCGTTCCCGCTCTCGCTCCCGCTGCTGCTCCTGCTTCCACGGCCGGCTTTCAAAACCCTCCAGGAGGCGCCTTGGCCATTCAGAACAACAGCAGCGTATATGAACTGGGCCAGCTCCACGACACCATTCAACGTATGATGTATACCCTACAAGCTGCTCAGGCCGACGCACAGACACTCTTTGGCATGGCGCTTGAGCTTGTTCGCCGTCAACAGCAACAACAACGAGCGCAAATACAAGCCGAAATGGGAGTCATTAACCAACCCGGATCAACGAGCTCTAACGTGCACTTCTCTCCTCAGCCTCCTCAAACCTTCCCCCCTATGGCGCAACTGCCATCATTCCCTAATCTTGTCCCCCGCGCCTCCCCACCAACTGTCACTAGGCATGGTGGTGTATCCTACACAGCAGCAATTCCATCAGGTAGCCAGGATCTACCCGAAGGTGTTGTGATTCCTCCCGGTTGGTCACTCTTGCCTCTTCAACGCCTTGATGGCCAGCCAATGCAACATCCCGGGGGGGTTCAGTCTACGAACACAGTTCACATTGGCCCCCAGGACCAGCAGCAACATGCTTCTATCCCATTGAACAGTGATGTTACTATTAACGACCTCAACACAGGTACCAACCCTCCTAGTACATCAGTCCCGGGACAATTTGGTCATATCCACGGAGAAACACAAGGCGATCGCAATGAGGATGCAGCTACAAGTTCTTCTCAGGTTCGGGTGGAGCCTCCAGATGTCGCAGCACCTACTCCGGTGATGCCAAATTGGGGTGGTGCTGCACAGCTTTTTGCTAATGGTGATGGTGGTGGCAGCTCGTCTTCAGCTCCACCTCGGCATGAATCAGAACCGAAAGTAGACACGGCATCTGAGTCGATAGCTGCGTCAGATCACCCCACCGGAGATGAGGACGACGAAACCTCTAGTAGCACCTCAAAGGGCAAAGCAAAAGCAGTGACCATTGAGGACGCAGAGGATGAGTAATTCAACTCACTAGATAGATGCCTTATGATGAACGGGCTCGGGAGTAGGGGTCTGTATCTAGTTGTAAGAAATGAATGTTGTTACGGCATGGCGTTGGTGGCGTTGCAAATTCAGATGGTGTACTTCAAGTGTCATAAAAGCCTAAAAAGGTGGCGGACTAATCATTTGGTCTGGCATCCGTACCAGATATATTGATTATTAGAAGAATCCCTAGACAACTATTCTTCCCCCGAGATGTGTCTAAAATATGTGTGTGCTGATCTCATGTTTCTTGTTGCTGGAACTCGATGGTTTGCTCGAGTATGAGTCCCAAGACCTTATAGCTATACCTAATACAAATGACTCTACCATGGATTTTTTAAGAAACTATACCTAAGTAATCTTCCTCGGTTACACAGATAGGGCCTCGTTTTTAGCGTTCGAGTATACCTCAGCTCCGGCTAGATGCTTTGTGACAATACCTACCGACCAAGATTGTGTATATGGAATACGATTAGTATTAAGCAACAAGTCCATATATACGACATACGGTGAGTGATATTAGTATTCTTTACATTACAAAGAGAGATGTGTAGCGAAATGGTATGGAATGACTCGAACAGGATAAGTAGTGGCGAATGCCCTAATATGAGCTACCTAATTCGGATAACTTATGAAAATTTTGATTTTCAACTAAGTTGACTTACGTATCAGCCTAGGTTTTTCTTTGGCAAGATATATGGCAAGATACATTATAAGAAATAATATGTCCTTTAAGATTAAGTATGATAATAGTTGATAGCCTCTACATGTATCTAGAGGCACATAAGTCTATATTGACTATGTCTAGCTCGAAAACAGTTTCTACATCAATCAAAGAACAGAAATTTATATGTCCAGTGTTAGCATGGTGAGAGGGGTGTGTGTGTGGATTTGTAGACGGTGATGACGTGAGGAGAATGTTTATTGAACGATGACATGAGATGCCGGATGGATTGCGAAATAGGCGAGAGATAGGAGACAATGCTTATATAATAACTTCCCAGAGTATATAAAATGAATGAACCCATTAGGGTTCCATACGATCTAGGGATTTCTGTGAGACAAGAGACCGAACCAACTAATCTACATTGTAGATATAAGGTAAGTTATGTACTTCTCTCCCTTTCTCTCTTGACCCACATGCATATATATAGATATATAGATAGATATTTAGTGGCAATAGGCAATATTACATGTGAGTCAAGCTTAATATACCACGTGCTCGTAAAAGGGGAGTGTGTTACACAGCTCATATAAATAGAACCCCTGGCGGTGTTTTATTATATATAAACATATCCCATCATGACCAACTCTGAAGCGAGGTTGAAAAAGTTAGCCTCAACTCTTCCCAATAATAGACAAATTAAATAGCCTTTATAGGGTTACTGGGTCTATGCCATCTGCTAATATTTTTTTTATTTGAAGCAAATAATCGCCTCAAACATAATATGTACTGGCAGATTTTACCTAAGCTAGAGTAATTCGTAAAATCCTGATACGTTTTATGCTACTCACCCCCCCTTTTCTCCCTATCTTAGTATCACATATAGATTAGCGGAATATCGAGGGGATTCTGCACTCAATGCTTTGACTGTTTTTCTATTGGAATTGTTCCTGTATCTGACAAGAAGCGGGGGGACATACTGATCTCTACCGACTTAGGAATCTAAAAAAAAAAAAAATTCTACTTGATAAATGAAGTAGAACTTCACATAGAAACATCAAAGGGATGATAGAATCTATAGTCTCCTCAAAATATTAACAGTCGAGAACACATGTACCGATTGCATTCTGAACATGGGCTTATATCCGAAGCTTAGCTATATATGTGGGCATTTATAAGGCAATCCACTCCAAGATGATATTTAAGGCGTCTTGAAAGAGACAAGACGACAATTTAAACCCTTAAAAGGTAAACCGCATAGAGAGGCGAGGGCTCAAAAGAAGAAAAGGCTCAAAAGCTAAGTTATCTATGTTTCCAAATTCCCGGCGTAGACCGGCACTAAAGAAAAACCACAACGATTAGTGCTCACCCTGCTCACCGTATATCCACCCAGTCACGGCGCCAAAGTTAAGAGCCCGGCGCAGATAAGATGGAAATAGAAGATCCGGTGGCCTGGTACTTGAGGGGAAGCCCGATCCCAAGCTCGCCCCATGGTCTTAGTAGGACGAAGCAAGCCACAGAAGGAGGGGGGGCAAAGGGTGAAGGGCGGGGAACCTCGATCATCTCAAGCACAATTTGACATTATATCGACCTGATCGACCAACCAAAGGACGATCAACCGATAGCCCTTCCTAACTTGGTAATTACCCAATCTGCTAATCAACCCTAACCCAGGACCACGACGATCCCTCTTCACCTTTAAACTCTTACTCACCCTTTCTCGACAATATTTCGGGTCAGATCCAGGATCACATTACACCCAAAGGAAGAAACAGCGGTCAAGAAATACCAACCCCTCTTCTCCTACGCCCACTCCCCCATCTAGTTTCTGAGAATGTGAAATAGTAAATCCTGTTCAAGGAAAAGACTGTGCCTCACATCGGTGTTTCTTGGAGGGCTAACGAGGAGGTACCCAAATGCTTAGGATCGTTACCCACGATAAAAAGCTAGCAGCTGAGAGAAAATATCTCCCCTGACGTCAACATTGATAGTAGTGGGAAATACCCGTCTGGCTTTTCATAGCATTAAGTAGGTATTGGAAAAACAGCTGTCTTAATTACTTGCTACTGAGACGCATATTAACTAATAACCAGACCTCATGGTAACATACACTCTTACTTGAATAAATAGCTATCATACTCTGATATTCTAGAAGGACATTCTATCTGATCAATCAATTGGATCTCACGTCATTGGTAAACGTCTTTTTTTCCCTTAGAGAGAAAAATAGCTAGCCGCCACCGAGCGACTATCGAACATTAAACCGTATTAGGAGAATCTCTGCTGACCTCCATTTATTCCTCCCCTTTCCTAAGATGGGGGTCAGGTTTCCCAGCCCAGCCCAGCCCGGCCCAGCCCAGCCATACCTAGCTCAGCTTTCTTCCCATCATTTGGGCATGGCTGCTACACAATACGATCCTCTCTCTCTTACTTTTTCTAACTGGGAAGAAATGTACATTCAGTTATGGAGAAAAAAAAAACCTGAGCTAAAGTCCGTGTACGGAGGAGACCAAGCCCATATAACCGAGTCAGCAGTTCGAAAGGATCAACCACGCCCCACTAAGCAAATCTCACGCCCCTCCATGTTCCCCATGATCCTCCATATGTACCGTGGTCCTGGGTTCTAGTCTTGGACTTAGCCCAGAAGGAATGAAAGGAAAAAAAAAAGGATCAACATCACTATCAACTTCGACCTCTCCTTCTTCCGTGTTTCTTCCTTCGACCCGGGAACCTGGGTACGTGGCGCTACGCTAATATCCCACGCGAGTGAGCAAAGAAATTAGCAAAGGGGAGGGATTCGGGATGCCTATCTAGCCACTTAGACCTATTATTTGTGTCTACGCTATGTACATATCCTATTTAGTCTGCACTTCCTTGCGTAGGGCTGACTGCACAGCACCGCGAACCAACTAGAAGGGAACGGATTTTTTTTGGGGGGGTTTTTTTTTTTTGAAATATGTTCTTTTGCCTCTTGCTCTTCTCGCTCGCCGAGGTGGCGAAAAAAAAAAGTAGGGAAATATCACCCGTCATATTCAGTTGCTCTTAGTTGACTGTGCCCCCCTTTTGACCCTACTTGTCTTCTTATCTAACGTACGTTTTCCTGGCCCTTAGCCTCCTTCGGAAAGCCATCGTCATGAAATCAGTCGTAGTGTAAACGTATGCTATTGCGAAAGAGAAGGAGTGGGAAAAGAGCAAAAGAGGCTTGCTACACATAACGAGTGTGACTAGAGGGGAACAATATACAAAGATATCTGTGCCTATATGTCCAAGCAAGAGGGTTACTTAGATTAGACCAGTCCTATCTATTTGAATATCTCATCCATCACCATCCATCTACCCATAGCACCTAGTAATAATAGTAGCAGTAATGGCTCGTTCCGAGGCGTGCGTGTGTGTGCGCGTGCGGACTGGACTCGACCGCTCCGAAGCGGCCGCCCACGGCTGCGGCGCCCTCGGGAAATACCCAGGGATCTTCTGGATGGGGGTTGCACAACGGGCATGTGCCATATTGCTTACACTCCCTCACCAACCACCGCCTTGTGATCAGAACGGGGGGTATACGACGCGATTACGAAAGAAGGTGAGTGAGGGAAAAGAGGAAAAAAAGTTCTTATCTGCTTAGAAGGTGAACCGGATTGTGTAATCGTATAGACAATGGCGCCAGAAATATATTGTAGTGTGAGCGGTGGCAAACTGTCAAACGAGCAGAGGTTTACGGAAGACTACCAAGTCGTGCTTGCTCACATGAAGATGATATGTTTCGACTAGCATACGGAAACAACACCAGTTAACTGGACATCTTATTTCCTCTGTGTCCCCTGTTACCCCTTTCAAAGAAGCCACGTAGAGCAGTAACCGTTCAACGGGGAATGACGTGAACTGCCTAGTCTCGGTGAATAAAAGTTGTCACATCTACGGATTACAGTCATTGTGAAGCAAGGTTTGCATAGGGTTTGGAATCCAGATGATTATAATTTATGCTATTAGGAAAATGAATAATGGAAAATGGAAGCTATGATATCTTTGAAATAACCCTCCCTTCCCAATTGTCCATCCATCCGTCCGTCCGTCCGATCCACCAACCAACCTGACCGATCATGTTTGGATGCCCGTATGCTCCCCATAAGTTTCCAAACCAACCATGTATAAGATAGCCCGAACGTGATGTAATGAGAACGAGGTAGGTTTGATGCTAGGTAAAATCCTCCCTAAAAAGTCAAAACAAAAGAAAAATGCAGGGTACCGCAACTCCGTTTCATATGCATGCTAGATATATGTTTATGCCTTGAGAAAATGAAAATGCTGGGTTCAGAATGATGATCCGTCCGTATAAGAATGAGAAAAAGAGATAGAAGAAGAGAAGAAGGGAGTCTAACTCTGTGCCGGTAACAAAAAGCGGACCTTCTTCTTTGGCTTTGCAGCCGGTATATCTATTGGTTGTGTCTTCTGGGCATCAAGATCCTCAACGCTGAGGCCCATCTCGCTCATAGTTTCTTTTTCGGGTTCCTCTTCGATAGACCAGACGTCGGGACTGGGCTCACGCCAGGAATGGCGCCGTTGTAGCGTCAGGCTACGAGTCCTCCCGTGGAGAGCACGCCTAGGCGGCGGTGCGAAACGCTTTGCCGGTCGACCTCTCGGCGACCCGACATGGAATGATGCAGGTGATAGCAGGGAGTCAGCGCTCCGAGATGTCGTGATAGGAGAGTGTTGTTTGGGGCGGTCAAAAAAATCCTCGAAACCAAATGGTAGAGGGGTTTGGGGCCTGAAGCGAATGTAGTCCTCGTCGTCATCGTCATCATCATCTAAGATGGCACAGTCCTTGTTCTTATCCCTTGGCTTGTAACGCTTGAGACCATCAAGGGTTGACGGACTGATACTTCGAACGATGCCCCGGGGGCTATTGGAATCCTCTATACCCGCGTCGAATTCAAAATCGAACTCGAGATCCTCCTCTTTGGGAGTGGCCGGTGTTAGAAAGTAGGTTAATGGGTTTTCATGAGACGAGGGGATATCGAGATCGTCATCATCTGTGGAAACGCCGTCGTCATCTAATGACGGGGGGAAACGGCTAGGGCTCGGAGGCCATGACTCTGACGACACTCGGGTGAGTGCACCATCAGGAAGTAAAGGCATATTGTGTGACTGGGTTTGGAAAGAGATCTAAGGGAGGCGGGATGTGGTGGAAAAGACTGCCCCCCACGACTTGTTCATGCCTGCAGAGAGGTGCGGGCAGGACTTATGGGGATAGGAAACAAGGCTGCTTCGTATCCTATGGGCCTTGGTGTAAGTCGTAAAACTCCAAGTAGAAGGATGAAAGAGAAACATAAAAAATTTTTTGGCGGCGAGGTTGCAGACTATATATCCTACCACTAGGCAGAGGATGTAATCATAATAATAATTATTCTTCTTTTCTCTTTCCAGGAAGCTAGCTTGGTGGGTTGTTAGTCACCCGTCACCTTAAAGAGGTTGCCTTGTGAGTGGACAAGAGTAGAAGGTGATCAGCCAGCTGGGGTATTAACCATGTGCGAACGCGAGGGCGCGGCGGGCGGCGGTATATGGCAATGACTAACCGTCGACTCCGCCAACAAGGGCTCAGACACTAATAAACAAGTAAATCAATTTCCAGAAGCGGCATCACACATGGAGGAGGGATGGTGGGATTCGGTAGAAAGTTGGACGGTGGTGTGTACCGGAAGGGACTCTTAGGAGAGATACGAGCAGATGGGTTGCTCACTACTGGGTTAGCCGTAGCTGGTAAGACATGGGCACCACCACCAGGCTCGGTCAGTTTGGCATCTGACAATGCTGGACACACCCCCCAACTGGCCGAAGCACCCGCAAGCTTGGAGCTCGAGATCAATAGTTTATATCCCATATCAACTTCTTGGTTGCGACCTCTGAGAGGCTCGTGAGCCTGCTCGTCATTCGGCCATGTCTAAGTTGATCGGATCGATGCTTTGGGATCGGCGAATAATTCACTCTAAGTAGTTGCATCGTACCTTGCAGCAGGTTTGATGCGCTGCGATGCTTTGGTGCGGCGCGAGTGATGCAAAACCTATCTCGTTGTATGTAGGTAATGTAAGTTAGGTCATAGTAATGGTGTAAGTTGAAAGGTCGAATGCTTTGACAACTTTGGCTGCATGTCACAGCTTGGTTTCGAATTCGTGCGTACATACTATGTGTATACACCCCCCACCCCCTTTTCCGTTTCTATCTCTCCTCACTCCTTCACCCATTCTCATTCTCCATCTAATGTCGTCATCGTCTTTTCCTTTCCTTTCCTTTCTCTTTTTTTCTTTTCCCACCTAATTCTCCCTACCTAGTTAGTTTATTTTCTTAGATATAGACTCATCTACCTACTTATTACCTACCTAGTTAGCCGGGCTAAGCGGCGTAGGATTGGATGATAGCCATTACATATCTACCTACCCAGGCAACACTAAAAAGAAGGCCGAGCCACTATCAACGTAAGCAAGTCGTAGTTTGGAGGGCCGTAGAGGTGATGGTAATCTATGTCACACTTTTAAGATTACGTGAATTGCCATATTCAGTGGGATGGGAATGTAGCGTTGTGTGGAGGCTGTGGCACGCTATTGGTTGAAGATGGAGGGTATCCCATGTCGATTCCAGCTAGACTGTCAAGTAAGAATTGTGGGATAGACGCGCCTACGACGAATAGGTTATCTTGACTGAAACACCAAAATGGTGTACAGCTCTGTATCAGATGACGAAGCTTATCAATGAGGGACTCGTTGCTAGATTCGTAATAGACCAGGAGGCGACGTCTAGGGTAGATGAGATGGGAACCTTTCGTTTCTTGAATTTCTGTTATTCTTGTCACTGTGACGACTGCAACAATTGTGACAAACGGGAGGTTCTTTGGCCGTCTATGTTTTGAGAGTGTCTATCCGCTTGACCGGATTGTTAGACATGGTGTTCGGAAAAGCATATAGGATGAATAGGATGAACTGAGAGTTGCGTCATAGCACAGCGAGGACAAGTGTGGTGCTTGTCCATGTGGCTTCTCCGACAGAGGAGAAGCTATCTTGCTCAAGGTCAACAGTCCGCAAGGGAGGGGGAGGGAGAGGGGAAGGGGGGCGGGAACGGGAACGGGGAGGAAGGGAGGTACTGGAAGTGGAAACCTCTTCAAGCACGCGATACTTTCGAACGAGAATCATGAAAGAGGGGAAGAGTAATAAGAACTTCAGAACTTCAGTTTCCCCTCCTCACCCCTTCCCCCCACCCTCCTTCAGATATTTTACCTACCAAGGTTACCTACCTACTTACCTACCTGCTCAGAATCAGAATGATAAATGATTCAAACCATCAGAACATTCCGCCGATCGGGGGGGTTCTTGGGAAGCTGGAGGAGATTTGCCAAGAACCTATCAAAACGCAGGGAGGTGAAGTTAAGTTTATGCAGGCGTAGATCAGTGCATGGTGTTGACCAGATTTGTTGACCAGATTTGTTGACCAGATTTGTTGACCAGATTAAACTAAGGCCAATTTAGAGGCCGTACATAATATAGTGTGTGTTGATCTTGGGAGTTTTTACTTGCCGCGAATCGCGGGGAGAATTGAGTTTAACTAGGGTGGAGATAACGGATATGCAACTCCAACACCCGTTTATGTACTTAGTAATATTAGATAACTTTGATAGGTATATCCTATTTTATTCATCCTCACTCTTATCTAAACTTTTGATAGGTTAAACTGAGGCAGCTTATGCTGTAGTAGTATAACATGTATAACATAATCATAGTAAGGCTGGAGCTGAACATTCTACACAAGCCACACAAGCCACACATATTGGTAGGTAGAATAGAATAAACTGTCACGCGTATTAATGTATATGCCTAACCTAAGCAATATAGAGGTTACTACTAGTTAGGTTAACTTATTAGCTACTTTCCATCTATTGACAATCAGACGGACAACCTGAACTGACCTCAGGTCGTTCTTCATCGTCGATCGTCGATCGCAAAGTCGATTTTCAGGGTCACGCTTTTCTCCAGCTACAGCAGCCTCATCCGAACTCCTGACTTACAATGGTCACGAGGCATATTTGTTCGAAGGAATTAATTATGTTTGCTAATTGCTTTCCCTTGTCGAACCGCTTGAACTCTTAATCAGGTACGGTCCGGGCTAGAACTTCTCCCTTGAAACTAAAGACTTGATCAAGTTCGTCCCCCCCCACCCCCAATCTCTCGAAATATCACCTATTCTTTACTCGTTTTTACTGTACTCTGATAATGAGTCCTCCCGTCTATGGGATTTCGGAGCGAGTTAGGTTACAAGACTATTCACAACCAACTCTCTAAAACTACAATCAAGTGTCCACAGCCGGTATCCCTATTTTTGTCTCTGTCGTAAGGTGTGCCGAATATAGAAACTGGACACAAGTTTTGGCGAAGCTTGTGGAATTACTTACTTCCCATAACTCTCATATTTTAAGTTATTACGCTGGTTCCGGGAAACAAGACAAGATAAACATTCGGAGAATTTCATACCGGAATCCTACCCATATGAGACCCGATAAGTCAGAGCATCAATGCGCATATTATGTGGTCATCAAAGGGGTCAGAATAGATGAGGACTATTTGACAGTGGTCATTCAAATGTACCCAGGTCGTAAATATGGTAAGTGTCACTGATTATTAACACCGATATATTGACTTCGCAGAGGATAGCTGCTATGCGGAGGGTTCACTTACATAACCGTGTCTTGCCAGTACTTACCTACCCAACCTAGTAGTCAGTTTTCACTGATAAGTTTCAACCTGTGGCCTTAGACACATGCATGACTTGACGTCTTAAGGCTTTGTCGCTCAACATCAGCAAGATAGATGAGGTTCCTGACATAGCATCCATGTCAACCGGGTCAACATCCGAAGTGAATCAAGCATTCCCTGGGGAAGAAGTGATTGGTTCTCGGGAAACGACGTAGCTGTCAAGGCAGTCATGGAAGTTCGAGGAAGGCAAGGTTTCTCATCCCATCATGTCATGTCGTATGCATGAGGATATGAGGCTGTCAGCCAGGTCTCCACAAACCTTGGGACCAGAGGAACTGTCCTAGACATGCTAACCCGTCCAAGCTCCGACCTCGTGAGCATGTTTTAATGGTTTATAGCTGATGATTTAATTGACATATTGGACGACCCGCTATGCATGGAATAAGCTGTATCTGTGGTTTGGGTAAACTTCGTTACATTGTGCTGTCCAATCTCAAGCTGGCGGGTTATAGCAGCTTGTGACATCTGAGAGGTATGTCTCGGACAGTCAAAGCGTTTTTGGTCCTTCATGCGATAACCTATGTTGTCCCGAGACAAGGAGAGAGAGAAAGAGCGAATGAGCTAACTACTCTGCAAAGGTAGAAAGAGGTTTGGTATACTCCGTTGATTGAGGCTATCTGCGGTTAGTAATAATCCTTAGAGACTTATAGTTCAGTTGGAACTGAGAAGAGCTACATGGGGGCTGGATATTGAATGGGTAATTTCACTTGTCTTGCTGTATCGACAAGCCGTTGATACAAAGGCGATCCAAAGATGGCAAAGGACCGGACACAAGAAGTACTCATCATGATGTTTTAACCGGTTCTCCACACTCCGGTCTGAAAGACAATGGAGAGACCCACCGCCGACTACTTTTTAGAGATATATCAGGGTATCTATACTTCTACACCAGCAACTCCATATCATGCCATCGACCTGGACACTTTAACGAGTGATCTTTATACCCGCTATTATCAACATTCGGCTCCAGTTGTTCCGAGCAGAACATAACGAGGCCCACTGTGGACAAGTTATGAAGGTGATAGCTGAATGCATAGCCACTTGCCCGAATACGGGAGCTTTCCTGACTGTCTTTTCTCTTAATAATTTTTAGGGGGTATGAAACAAGAAGCATTGATGAGGATGTAAGTTGTATTCCGTAGACAGCTCTGTGGCGTCGCGTTACGCGACACCCCCTAAGACGCGTCGCGAAAAAAAAAAAAAAAAGGCTATTTAACCTGATCATTTAAAGGGCGGTGAGTTTCTGAGCGTGTCTAGGGGGAGAATGCGACCCATCCAATTATGTTTCGTCCACATTACAAAGAAACCCCACCTACATTAGTTAGAGAACAAGACGTACCTCTATACAACTAGACTATACTCGCAGGTGGTTGTGGGTAGTGTAGTTGTAGGTGGGTGTGAGTATGAGCGGAAGTGGGGGCGTAAGTGCGATGAAATGGTCTGTGTGCATCTGTCGTGGGTGAAGATGAATAATACGCTGCGATATGAGCTTTACCGGCAGAATCGTGGTGGTGATTTGCGGTAGATAGAGGCTGATAAGAAATCAACGAATACATTTCGTGGTTTTGACCGAAAATGTTTGTTGCCGTCTGAGTGGCTTACTATGTAATACCTTATACAACACGAACAGCAGTCTAGATCTGGCACTTGTCGTAGATCTCAGCCTCATTATGGCTTGAATACAACGCGCGAATTCTTGCTTTGAGCGGTCTTGTACGCTCTTACGCCCCATATAAGAGCCCTGCCCTGCACTACTCAACACTATATTGTACTCACTTTTATTCACTCGCTCCTCCCAATCCGGACCCGCCCCTACGTAGTGGCAGTGTAAGTGAATAAGTAAGTAAGTACTGTAGGCGTTGTAAAGTTAGTTCCGCGAAAGGGATCACGCATCTACCCGACAGAGAGTTGTCTTGGATACTGCTATAAAGATCCTTGCACTTGCGTCAATGCTTTGTTACCGTGTATGCTGCCACCGACTCCGGGTAGTGGAGGTATCCCTCCCGAGAAAATGTCAAGTGACTCGTGAACGGGTGTGAATCCTTTTGGGAAGGGAGGTTGCTGCAATACTGTATGGACGTGGTGTTGATGTGATGGGTCTTGGTCTTGTCTTTCTAGATGGATGCCAGCCAAAGCGCAAAGTGAGGGGTGAAGAGAGAGGGAGAGGAAGAGGAGACTTATTAAGTCGGTAGATTAGCACCCGTTTCTATTTATTCTCTAACCGCCCGTGCGTATTCAGGGATCACCAAGGATTCCCCACGCCGCTACGGATCGCCCAAGAGAAACTGTATTCATGCTAGCATTGAGTTTTATTATTATTATTATTGTTCTTTTGAGTGGCGTTCAATGTATCTCATCTAGGGTCCTCGTATGTACGCTGGACACAGTTATTGACGGATCCAGAGAACCCTTCTACTGTCGATCGGGAGGTATGTGGTGCGATAGGGATTTAATTTTGGGATGGAGGGGAGCTTCTGGTAGCATATGACCTGCATCTCAACGATCCAGTCGCACGATCCATATCTCTGTTGGGTTTGGAGACTGGAAGACCCAATCGATGTGCATACACACGATGCACAGTCTTCAGAGTTTTTTTTTTTTGGGCCTCCTCTCTCGCGGGACGATCCTCTCCACCAAGCTCCAATCGGGGTAGTCGATTCTGTGACTCTCGAATGAACTACAGATGGTGTGAGTAGAATTTGATTGGGTATTTCCTCTTAGTCAATTTCAAAGTTGTGGAATGATTGTCTCTTTACAGACTAACACAACGACTCTACACTAGATAGAACCCCGTTAACCAGACTTTTGTTTTCGTTCGTTCTAGCCCGGGTATCTCGCTCTGGACACATTGAGAGGACAAATGGGAATGAGAATCCCAGGGCACATACTGGCTTCTGCACTCTTCCGGATATAAATCATGATTCGATGAGCTAGAGGTGAGTAGATTTGTCCTATATCCAGAATATCTTTCACCGGTGGGATGGTCACGACAGCCCCACGTGCTTGTGATAATCAAGCAACCCATATACGTACCTAGTAGTAAGTGATTCAGCCGTGTCCCCTTCCCCCCTTCTCCTTGGAGGTATGGATAATATTCAATCCTTTTGGAGAGGGTCTGGATTAGGCAGTGCTGCAACGTACATACCATAGGTACATCGAGACGCAAAATGAGGGCATGGCAATCTGTGGTCCTTGTGTACAATGTCGTCGTTCGCCCTCGAACCGTCCTATGAGAGAAAGGGCTGGTTCTGGCTAATGCAAGTTGCCTGCACGCCTTAGCGAAATCCCAATAGGGCTTTAGTCTCCAAGCCTCTCGGGGCTGGCAATGACATGAGAATGCGTTGGCGGTTTATCTCGGCCTGCAACTCTCTGCCGCTACCTGCTAGTAATACATGCAGTTTCGTCCATTGGGACAGAATGAACCGTCGTCTATTCGTGCTTTCGCCTTCATGGAGCTGGGATATGGGTTCGAATGAGTAAGGCTCACAGGACTCTACATTCTAGAGTGACGACATTGGAGAATAACTAAGGAGTAAGGAGAAATGATAAAAAGAAAAACGGGAAAACAGAAATCAAGATAGTACAATCCATTTCAGTTAACTGCGTAACCACCAGAGACATGTAGCTTATTCAAAGAAGTAAATACCGAAACCGAATTGATACCCAAGCTTGGACTTGGGCATTAAATTCCGAGTATGGACGAGAAATATGACCTCAGAGAGAGGGGGGATTGAGGTAGAGAAAGAGAGTGAGAGAAAAAAAAAAACTTCTTTCTCAGCCGGCCTCTCGCGTTCGGTGGATCTAAAGGTGTCTTTTTGGGGGGAAACTCTTTTAATTCCCGCGCTCTCTCTTCTTCTGCTGTCCTTCGTCCTCTTCCTGCAAACCCCGTTTTATACTACCATGCATCCACTCAGAGCCTTAGACTCGCCACCTTTATCGAGCCTGAAGAAAAGCCTGAACACCCGACTGGACTGGACTGGATGACAATAACCAACGGGACGGGAGCATCGGGGTAGAGGCAAGTAAAGATCTGCCCTTAACGGCCACCAACCAGACAGCTTTTTTCTTTCTTTCTTTCCAGGAGTCGGCGTGACAACTGATGGTATGGTACGAGGGATCAGATACAGGGATTACTAGCATTGACCATTTTCCGTGTGTGTCTGTCAAGTCAGTCAGTCAAGTCAGTCTATACGACACAACCTAGGTCAAATACACTACACCACACTGGGTATCTGTCTGTTGTCCTGACAAGGAAAGACTTGGCTGACTTTGTATTACCAATTCAACAAGCAAAAGAGCGGGAATTAATATTTCTCTGGTGTTGTGTTCTGTCCCTGTACTTGTCTTATCCTGTCTTGTTTGTTGTTTATTTTTTTATTTTATTTTTCTCAATCCATTTCTTTTTTCTTTTTCTTTTTTTTTCTTAGTTTTCTCATCTTAAACACATAAAATATTCTGGAAACATTGGTTTCCCTTTTCTATTCTTATTTTTCTTTTTTCTCTCTCTCTCTCTCCCTTCTCTCCACTCTATTACGGGAGACCCACTGTTGGGTATCGTTTTGTATCCATAAACCCTGTCCGGCAGCCAGAAACCAAGCCAAGCTGGTCAAGCGTGATCCAGGATTAGGGCCCTTTCTTTCTTGTGGCCCACTCTCCCCTCCTCCCCCTCTCCTCTTACACTAAAGGACTGGGACCCGCCTAAAACTCCTTCCTTCCTGCAAGCACTCAAAAAGAACAGACACAGAAAGTAAAAGGGCAAGGCAGGCAGGAAGGAGAAAAATAAGAAAGGGCAAAGGGCAAAGGGAAAAGAGAAAAGGGAAAATAAGGAAAGAGACAGGGTCCCCCAGTCTTTTTTTTTCTTTTTCTTTTTTTTCTTGAAGGTACGAAGCGCAGAAGTACATGTATCGATATACCTAGTTAAAACTAGTATCGACAACCAACCGAATTGGCCGCTAAAGTCCACACACAGTCATCAAGCGCTGTCCATTCTCTCCCCCCCCTTTTCTTCTCTCTCTCTCCTTCGCTCGACCATATCTGTTTTCCTGTGAATCATTCCTACGACAGCCACTTGCATCCTGCATCCTCAACTTTTTTGCTTCTACCTCAATCGACGGACTGTGCTTTACCATTACCCACAGGTCCACCTCGAGCTATCATCTGGTACCCTAAGGTCCGCATTGCTTCGCATTGCTGTGCATTGCTGCGTTCACATCTCACATTTTTTGCTTTCCTTTTTTTCTTACCCGCCTTACGTACACACCAACCAACCTATTATCTATCTACCTACCTACCTACCTACCTACGGTTACCAACCAAAGGAGGTACATAGCGTAGCCCACCCATCCACCCAATATACACACACCAATCTGACCGCCCCCGACAAATCCGCAACCTGATCTTCTACATCTACTATCACCTACTTCTTCTCCTCTTCGCCCGCCATATTCTCTCTTTCGAGAATATCTTTTTTCCCTCTTTCTCTCCGCATCTATCTGCTTTCGGCTCAGACCAGATCGTGGTCCTTTCCAAACTATCATTATCCGAAAAGGAAAATACTCTATTCTACGTTGGATTGGTTTACACCCCAACTACGAAAGGGAAAGAATAAAATAAAAAAATAAAAGACATTTTTGTTATCCTCTCTTCGGCCCTCCTTCCGATTACTGCGATCACACAAGGCACTTTCCTCGAGAAAGCATAAAGCGAGACGAGAAAGCTATTGAAGCATCGAATTCTAGACCGGACTAGTCGTTGTCGACTCTCCCTTTTCCAAGGCATATTTAGCCTCTGGATATTTACATTTCCCCGTCACTAGACAGTTCATTGGCAGGCCGCTACGTGAGTAAAATTCTTGCCATGGGGAAACATCCACCATCCTACGATCATGTTGCATATTGCGAGGAGGCAGACGATGATGGTGAGCCATTGACTGGCGTTGCACCGAAATATGCCCGATCGGTTGTTGCGGAAACTCCCAACACCGGTAGATCGCGGAGAGAGTCGAGGAGTGGCGAAGCGACATCACCAATAGTACATCCTTCAACTGACTCGTCCGACTCGACAGCGCCCCCTTCCAAGAAGATATCCAAGATGAAATCGAAAGACGAAAGACGGAAGTCGATTCCCGTCGTGCAGAAACGTCCTCCGGCACGCCAGTCTAAGACGGCACCGCACCCCGTGTCGAGAGCATCAGACGACGCCTCCTACTATGGAGTGCCGCACCAGACCGTTGTTCCCGCAGGTGCGAGACCTCGCGCCCATACGCGACCCGAGAGTTATTATGGCCAGCCCATAAGGCCTCAGCAGCGACCGCCCATGTCTCATTCGGCTTACTACCATCAACCGCCTCCCTCGCAGTTCTCTGGCCCGCCGTACCACCCTCCCCCTCCTCCCTCGTGGATGGGCGGGCCCCCAATGCCCCCGGGTCCTCCAGGGCCGCCGATGGGCTCGATGGCCATGGTTCACCAACACCCAATGCCGCCCCCTCCGCCTCCTGTTCCGGACTACTTTGCCCGGGACCTATCCCTAAGGTTCAAACGACCACAATCGGTAGGGTATGGCCCACCTCCACACCCCCACGAATATGAGCCACCGGTCAAGGAGAAAGCTCTCACTGGTAGGCGACCTTCAGTATCGTCGAGGAAGGCTAGTAAGGATTATGTCGGTAAGGAGTACATCAGTAAGGAGTACGACGATCGCTCGAGGATGCCTCCTCCTGCACGACCCAAGTCTGCGCGACAAGAGCGATTGGTCTTCCGACCTCCACCTCCAACAAATATGAGGAAACCGGTAGATTATCACGAGGAAGAATACGACGACGACGATCTGGATGATGATGATGATTCGTTAATTTATGATTCTGTATCCCGACGTGCTTCAGTCGAGTATGGCTCGGGCGCTTTACCCATCAGGCAACGTCGTCAAAGCATTGGCCAAAGAACCCTTGAACTGGATTCCGATGATTACGACAGTGATGATTTGGACTCGGAACCAGCGCCATCCCGAGGGCGCCGCAACTCGTTTGTGAACTTCGAAGATAAAGTCCGCTCTGCTTCTCGATATCAGGAAGATGTCAGCGGGTCGACTCCACCCTTGACGGCTGAGGCTCTTCGACAAGTCAAGAATGGAGGTAGCAGCCGTTCAACCCGTAGTAGTGGTAGCCGGGACGAAAGCGAATACAAACACTCGGCAACAACTCGCACCACGAGGTCTGGAAGTGGCGAAGATGATATCACCATCAAGATCCCCATGGGTGCCGTAGTTGAAGTCGGAAACACCAAAATTCATTGTAGAGATGGTGGTGACATTAGTGTTGGCCGTCCCGGAACTACTCGTGGAAGCAGCGACCGCGGAAACTCGACCTATGGAGACGACAGGAAGAGCCGGGCAGACCGTTCGGCCACCCGAACCCGGGCCAGCTCTCAAGCAGAATCATACACACGGGTCGCTCCACCTCTACAACCGCCCCGAATGCCCCCGCTATTGAATCATGGCGGTTATGCTCCCCACTCCGCTCATTGGGGCCGTTATGATGACTATTACTGACATGGGCAATTGCTGCTGCAAAAAGCATTGACATATTAATTCTTTCTTCTTTGGCGAAGCCAACCCCACCTCACAAAATGTTTTTTTTTCAAGCTGTTCGTGTTGATTTGGATGCTATTTACACTCATGTGTCCTATGTCTGGCATTGCCTTGCCGGAGAAAAAAAAAGGTCAACTAAAAGCTGATACCCCCAATTCATTTTGAACTTGAAAAATGTCGGAAGATGGAGGTGCGCAATGTTCTGTTACTGTTATTTCTTCGAGATTTTATTTTTCTTCTCTGGTCATCTAGACTATGAGATATGAGCGATGAGATGCATGGATGATGATATTTGAAAGGTTAATAGGAGGGAGGTTGTGGTTTGTGCGGATCATGATTGCATTTTCATATCGTTTCCTTTCCTTCATAGTGAGGATGTCTTGCCTGGCTTTCTCTAGGAGGTCCTCCGTCAATTTTTCTTGTTTCTTAGGCCGTATTGGCTGGGCCATGTTGTGTGCGATACCTTCTGCTTTGAGGGTCGAGTTGATCGCATTCGCATGGCGTAAGAGTTGGACCGATAGACCTTACCTGTATGGCAGTGAAGTTCGCACTTCGTTTAGCAGCGGGAATTTCTGCTATTTTCTCTTTTTTTTTTGGTTTTTAATGCATTTCGTATCTCTTTAGCTTATCATGATTCATTCTCATCTCATACACGGAAGCCGGTGAAGTTGTTTTATTTCTGGTGATATCCTTACACCGTGGTGGTACGCGGGGCAGTACGAGATTCACCATTGCCTGCTTAATTACATACTACTTTCACGAATTTGGATTTTCTAGTTGGCAGCACTTTCGATATGCTTGTGAATATGCAGCCTCAATTTTTGACAATTTACTTGACGACTGGCTGACTGGACTGACTGGACTGACTGGAGTGTCTGGGTATATCAGCTAGAGGTGCATGGCAGCCACTGACTAGGATACCGCCAAGATAATCACTTTCCTATGTTAATGAAATTTTTTTTTTTTTGCTACTCCAAACTATCTTCGTCGTCGCGTTCACTGATGATCTGATTATGGTTTAACCGTTGTCATGTGGTGAGCGCACTTGGCACTCCTTCTCACATCTTCTCCACGCCGATCTCAGTACGTTCTGGACCAGACTGGTAGATACATGGGTTATGCCTTCTTTGCCACTGATTGACGTGTCGAATTCATTCTAAGCCTATCCTTTCCTTTGATCATCTTTCGCATCTTTTCACTACATATATTGTGTGTGACCCTCTACCTACTGGCTGGACAGATGGACCCTTAAATCTGGGTCGCCACACCGGTTTTAGTCTTGTCGATCATACCGATTCTACTTTTTCCACCCAATCCCCAAAGTTTTCTGTTTTATGGTATACCTTTCAGTGGAGAAGGAAGAGTTATGTACCCGGTGGGTGAGATAAGGCGACCCGGGCAGAAGGGGAGCCTTCTGGTATACCTCAAAGGTGGAAAAGAGAGAGAAAAAAATCTTTATTACCTTCCAATGAGCAGCTTGTCACCCCCCCTTACCGATTGGGACCTAGACAGGCAAGGTAGCTTATGCGTCACGACGCTAGCCACGTCAAAAGGGGTCATCATGTACTGTAGAAAGAAAGAAGAAAGCAGCAGGAAGACTGGAAGAGAGGCGAATGCTAAACCCGACATATTGGAGAATGGAGCCTGGGCCGAATTAATAGGCAGGTATCCTACTTGGCAAGGCAAAGTAGGATAAAAAGGAGCAAGACGAGGCTAGCTGGAGGAGCATGTAGCGCGCGTGTTTGAAGGCGAGTGGACGAAAGCTGCATGAGCAACGCTCGGGCATGGGATTAAGCCGTGTCTTTCCCCTTTCTCTAATTAACTTACCTGCACTTTCGCATCAGTGGCTGAATTGTACGGTTGGAATTTAATACCACTAGTCACGCTGGAGCTACACACGATATAGTAATCTTGATGGGGAGACATTCGATGCACATTGATGACCCATATACCACTAGTTAGTGTGGTTTGCTCAGAACTACGAGATTGAAATATTTTTATCGAATTCCTTTCCCAATTGTATTATACATGGCAATTCGTCACTCCTCCCCTTGTGGCGCTCTTTAGGGTGGACTCCCCCTCTCCCCCCCTTACTCCCCTCATGGACCAAATGGTTCAACAAGATTCCAGAATAATTCCTCGATCCCGGAATTGACACAAGTACGGGGTAAGACAAGGCCGAAAGGGAAAAGGACCATTTGATACGTCGGTGAAACGTGCCTCCAAACATCACAAGTGTGTGACATTAATGAAAAAAATTGGATCGTTCGTCTTATAATTATTTGATTTTCTACTAGTTGTACGTACATAGGTTAGTGTAATAGGTATTGTCGTTCCCCTTCCCACTCGTCTTCCCTCCAAGTGCCGACTCACGCGATGGAGAATCACATGAGAGAGAGACAAACGAAATAAGGTGACAATGTGATTTGCAAACCAGATGTTCAGACTCCCCCTTTACTTTCAAAATTGGAATTATCATACTATGTGCATACTATGTGGGCGGTTAGCGATACTAATCATGTTTGACATTGGCGCTCAGAGAACTACCTACCCAGTGTAGACAAGACCAGTACAGACTAGACCAGGCCGGGACGGACCAGCTTTAACAAAAGTCGCATGAACTTGCCGCCCACTTGACGCGGCGATGTTTGGAGGGGAGATCGACGGGCGGTTCTAGAGTGGGTCGTCCTAGAAGTACGGAGTAGTAGGTATGTCCCATATATAGGTCTGTACAGATGTAGGTATACATACATGTAAGCAAGTTCCAAACTCTAGTGTACCAAGTAGTAGTTGTATTATAACGGAGGTACTGGGGTAGTAAGTAAGGGGATGGTTATGGAAAAAAAACAGGATTATGCTTAGGTCTGTGTCATCCTAGCAAAAAAGCTGCTTTACATAGCAATTGCTTTTGCTGGCTATGCTATTAACTTAAATTGTTTACTTAAACATTTAACTTTTAACACCACTTTTAACCTTACGATGCTGAATTAATTGCTGATTTTTTTACGTTATTAAGGCTTATGCTTATTAATGAATTTTATAATAGTTTTTAATGTTTTAATATATATATAGCTTAATTTTACATATAAATTTATATATAAACTAGTTAATTAAATTAATTAATAAATAATTTTTATAATTATTATAATTATTATTTTATTGCAAGTATTTTATTAATTTATAATATTTATTTTTTATAATAAAAGTTATATATGTTATAATAAAAATAATAATAAAAAATTTAAAAAGTATTAAAAAAGTTATTAATTAACCTTTTTAATTAATTATTAATAATTATATAATAAAAACAAGAAGTTATTATATACCCCGCATATAAATAAGTTGCGCTTTTTTGCGCAACTTTAATTAAATAGTTTTTTTTTAAACATAAATATATAACCGTTTTTTACACTTATTATTATTTTTATTTTTTTTAATACATATATTTATTAATAATTATAAAGCTTTTTTAACGGTTATAAAAAAACTTAATTTATATAAAAACTTATTAAATAATTTTTAAACTTTTTAAAGCTTAATTAATTAATTTAAAAGTTTAAAAATAAATTATAAATAATTTTATTTATAATAAAACGTATAATTTATAATAAAAAAAAACATTAAATAAGTTAATATTTAATAATTAATTAACTTAAAAATCTATTAAGCCATTTTGCGTATATTTATTAAATTAATCAATGTGGGGATTTAACAGCATTTTTTTAAGATATTATATAAGGCTTAGCTGCTTTTTACCGTGAATGCTTTGTTAAATAAGCAGCTTGTGGGTATTAAGCATGGTGTTGCTAAAGTGCATGACCACCCCCTAAGTAATAGGTAACCTATGATTAACCGTTCACAAAAAAAAATGTGGCAAGAAACTGTTAATGTGTTACTGTAAAGTTCACAACCGTTTAGGGGGGAAGGAAGATCCCGCCGCCCCGTCTAAAGGGTAAGTACCGTATCGATTCAAGAAAGTGAAGTTTTGGCCCCCCGCTTTTTATCCCTGCAACCAGTCTTTTTATGTAGATCAACCAAAGATAGGTATTTTTTTCGATTTTTTTATTGGAGAGTAACAGAGAATTAGGATTACCTGTGCAAACCTTGACTTTTGGTTGGCTCCACCACATTTACTTGTTGCTTATTCCTGGTTGATCTACGTAGAAAGTCTGGTTCCAGGGATTAAAAGCGGGGGGCCAAAACTTCACTTTCCTGAATCGATACGGTAGTTAAGTATGAAAGCTTGAATTTTGCTGTAGCCATCTGGTGGTAGAAGCTCATAACTGGAAGCGGGCTTCGTCGATCCGATCAATTGAGTTTGCAGGTGGGTCCCCACTTGGATATGTAGTATCCGATGGATCCACTACTAGGTACATAGTACCTACATCTGTAGGTAGTTAAGTAGCTTCAAATGGTACTTAGGTACTTGGGTACTTACCCCAGAAGATATGGATTAAAGTTTACTCGCTCCCGTAAGATAGTGTGTTGACAGTTGACCGTGACATGTACCTAGTGGACCGTGCATTACGTACTGGATTAGAGGCGGGACATACGGAGTAGCAGCATAGTTCCTGACAGCTGACTAACACTTATTTGACAGGACTAGCCAGGTGAGACATGCCATGTAGGTTACCGGGTTGCCCGGTCAGAGTTGTTGACTTTTGACATCACCCCCAACCTCCTCTAATCGATACGAGCCCAGCCACGAATTTCCCACTATCCACTCTGCAGCCCATAGAAACCACGCAACAACCAAGTTGCAGAACTACACAAACTTCCCTTTCTGTTTTCATTTCTGACCATCTCTCAACTCCGTCACCATTACCTACCATGCACTTTTCCCACGTGCATGAGTAAACAAGTCAATCAACGCAATCGTATTGAATGCCAACGTGCTTTGCACAGATTGTTCGGTACATTCGAGTCGAACTGATAGCACGTCTCACTTCTCGACTTGGCTGGTTTCTCCAGCGGAATACCAGCCGAGGTCTCTAACTATCACTCCTAGAGTCAAGGCATTCCATCTTCCCGCCACATCTCATCTTGTCTCGACTTATCTCGACACTTATCCATCATGGCTCCTCTACTTCCGACTATAGCTGCCCAGGCCCGCAGCATCTTCTCCAGCTCCGGCCAGATCGCCGCCCGCTCTGCCTCCACTACACTATCGAAGCTCGGTCCGCTAGCCGCACGATCGGTCCTGGTAGGCCGTGCCGACAGCAGCGACAACAGCGATACCGAGAATCAGATTGATCCGTCCAAGGGCGCCATCAAGCCTCAGGACATCAACAACAAATTTGTGTTTGTGCTGTTCGGCTTGCTCGGCGCGGCGCTCGTGTGCGGCGGCATCTGGTTCTTCTTCTGGGCCAAGAATGGCGGTTTCCACTTCAAAGAGGACGACTGGGATGACTACAAATCGACGGTGCTGCGGCGTAAAGGACCCAACGGCACTATCCTGTCGGGCGCCACGCCGAGCACCCAACTCGGCGGCGGTAGCGTCTACAAGGACGTCGACGACGGGCAGACCGAGTACACGGGCGGCCTGACGCAGGTAACGCGCGACACGGGCGACACAGGCAGCACGCTGACCGGCATCACGGGAGGCGTATCCGACTTCATGGGCCGGGAGCGGCGGCGGCAGAAGCGCGAGAAGAAGGAGCGCGAGCGGGAGAAGCGCAAGGACCGCAAGAACCGGTCCAAGAGCCGGCGGCGCGTGGGCGAGGACGGTGCCCTCGTCGACGAGGAGGCCGAGGCCCAGGCCCAGGAGCAGCTGCGCGCCTACCGCCACGAGAAGGCCGCCCGCGTCGGCGGCATCAACAAGGCCAGCGAGGGCAGCGAGTGGGACGGCTCCACCAACCCCTCCCACTCCACCGTCTCCAACGAGAAATCCGACCTCCTCGGCCACCAGCAGGACACCCCCACCGTCGTCAGCTCATCCACCACGTCCGACCAGCAACCGCCGCCCTCGTCCCGCAAGGCCGGCGGCATTCGCAAGGTGTACAGCGCCGCGGACCGCACCGCGAACCGGGAGAACGAGCGGATGCGCTCGGAAGCGCGGCGCATGGCACGAGCCGAGCGGGCCGAGCGCGCGAGCAACAGCAAGAACGCCTCTTCCTCCGGTGGCGTGCACCGCGACTTTAGCTTCCAGCGCACGACGGGCACGATCGAGGAGGAGAGCGGCAGCAGCGTGGTGAGCGCCAGCGTGGCCGCCTCGAGCAGCCACCACCAGCACCGCCAGAGCCGCCGCCAGAGCCGCAGCCAGAGCCGCCACCGCTACCTGCCCGCGCCCGCCGAGGAGGAGAGCGACGCCGGCACGGGCGACCTCGGCACTAAGTCGTACCACCATGTCATCCCCGGCCTGTCCTCGTCGGCGGGTGGCGGCGACAGCAGCGTGGTGTCGAGCGATTACGCCGAGGAGAGGAGGAAGAAGCGCGGGGCGGGCAAATACCGGAGGGGTGAATGAGTGGAGTGGAGCACAAAGCAGGAGGGGGGTGTTAAGATGAAGATGGCTGTCGTTTCTTTTTTGTCGTTTAATTATTATGATGTTTTCCCTTTTCTCTTACCAGCTGAGACTTCGTTCTGTCGAATTCGTGAGGTTCCTTTCTATCTGTTCGTTTATCATATTCGGTTTGTCCATATGGGGTAAAGGGGGAGGGGGAGGATGGTGAAATACGACGAAGCCTAAGAAAGAAACAAAAAAAAAAACAAATTCTATGTGATGAGAATACGAAAAGAAGACGAAAAGGGTATCCGGCACTTGTCATTTGTTACGTACGGGATATGACTGCTGGCCAAGAAGAAAGAAATAGCAAGGAGGGGGGGAAGAGAAGAGTGATATCATACCAACTCAACTTTCTCCTTTTTCCCGCATGGGATCAACTGTTATAAAAAAGACGAAAGCAAAATTCCGATGAAGAGATGAAATGAAACGAAGTTCGACAAGGCAGGGTGGGATATGATAGGGGGGCTAGGCAATATTCGGGTGCAATAAATTTCTCGTCTCTGTATGGTGGTCTGACGGCGTTCTCTCCTTATTTTGCTGCCCGGAAAGGGGATGATGACAATAAGGAGGGTCGGATAAATAGATAGGAACCATCAATATACAAACTAAAAACGTTCACGATGAGGCTTCATATAGTCCGTACACTAGAGTTGACACGTTTATCTCGCATTGACAGAAAGACAAAACTGATACGTCCTTAGTCATGATCAAATAATATATGATTACTGGAATAGTAAGAGGCTACGTGGATGAGGCATGCTCTAGGCACACGTCACTAAAAATCATAGGGGAAGAAACACACTTTAGGCTTGAGTTCAAAGAGTATCTCTGCTTTGGCGTCTAACTAAATAACTACCATATACTCAACGCAGTAAAGAAAAGCGAGAAAAAAAGAAAGCAGGAAGTGTTAAAACGTAATTCATACTCAGAGCATAGCATCAAAAAAAAAAAAAAAAAGGGGGGGGGGGGGGGGGGGGGGAAAAAAATTTAAAAATTGCGCATTTTTTTTGGGGCCCAAAAAAAAAAAAAAAAAAAAAAATTTTTAAAAAAAAACAAAAAGAAATGGGTGGGTATATTA
>MU394117.1:224258-235153 GCA_022578605.1 Camillea tinctor
TCCTCCGACCCCCCCCCCCCCCCCCCCCCCCCCCCCCCCCCCCCCCCCCCCCCCCCCGCCCCCCCCCCCCCCCCCCCCGCCCCCCCAATAAATGGTAACCATTGCGCCTTTTCTTTGCTGCGCGAAACATTCACAAACTAACACACTTGTTTCAAAAAACCAAGAAGTCAGAGATGGGTAGATGAATCATATTTGCATGGCTGAAGAAAACGTCCGTCGTAAAATCGTTAGTCTGCATTCACCTCTGCCTTTCCCTTTCCCCTTTAATTCATTCTGGTCGTTTTGTAACGATAAAAAAAATCCTACTTGCACTACCTCACTCCCTTCCTTGTAAATGAGGTTCCAGTGTATATAGCCTGTGTTCTCGCACCGTTTACTTATTGCTACGATCCACAATAGGCTGCGGCTGTCACCTAGACTCCTGAAACACATAAGTGTCATTGATAGGGGAGAGTGGCAGTACGTTTGGAGCAAACGTGATATGTGTAGGGTCCTGGCCATGACAGCAATCATATGGAGGATCACATTTAGCTTTAGATAGATAGCTGGTGATGTGGGAGATAGGAACTCCTGGTAACGTAATAAGATAGCTGTTCCGTCGTTGGCAGCCTCAAATTGCCCGTAGGCGCAAAGGAACGTAATGGCTCATATTGCAGTCTCGGGCTGGTCATGCCTTATCCTCGAGCCTTTTTCGAAGACCTATGCATCTTCTTGTCCCAGCATTCGTTGACTGCGTCCTGGACAATATCAAAATGCGACCGAACGATTGAGCCAATGAAGTAAACTTTCACATTATGCTCGATCGTAACTAACTTGGAATAGTTGACTCGAGATTCTTTGGCGAGTTTTTCGCCTTCGGCATATAGATTGAGAGCGACTGGAGGAAAGCCAAGATTTGGCTCGCCTTTCAGCAGTTTTGGTTTATACTTCGCTGAGTATATGATACCGTGCTTGTCAGCTTTGACACCTTTTTTCCCACACCCCCTCCGGTCGTAGGTCAAGATCGGCCTGAACAGTCAATATATTGTACATACCACAGGTTAGAAGGCAAACTTACACACAAGTACTATGGTGGCTCTCGTCTGTAGTTACAATGATGAATCTGCGAAAACCGACGTGGAATAGCTTACCAGCGCCATCTCTTTGCTGCTTAATGTCGGAGATCGGGTCGTCGCCAGCAACTTGGCCAAGAGGTTCTGACCATAGAATTTTGAAGACCTATTTGTAAATGTTGAGCAGAGTAAAGTGAAAGTGCAAGATGCTTTGCTTCATGCTACTTACTTCTCCAGGTTGAAACTTTGCCGAATGTTCCACTCTGAACCCTACTTAGGTTTAGTATAATATTATAGATAAATAGAGAAAATACCTACTGCTGTCCATTATTTCTTCATACCCGTCAGTTCCTTGTATGTGATTGGAATACATCGAGGGTGGCGGAATGAGAGGTCCCGGGGCAGGCGTGTTCCGAGGGGTTGCGTCGTCCTCCACCACGGTGTATGGGTCTCCTTCCAGGTTAGCAGATCCGAAAGCGCTGAGTGATAGGAACGGACATACTATTCTCGTATGCACTAGAGTCTATCGAATTGGACCATGCCGTTGAAGGACTGGCGTACGCTGGTGAAGGATAGGATGATTCGCCGGGATTGTTTTGCCCGTAATAAGTTTCCTTACTTATTCGCATAGCTTCTAGCACCGCCGGATCTTCTGCATCATGGTCGTTGTCCTGGGTATGATAAGAAGTCGGGCTGGTCATGTTTGCTGCAGCAGCACGGCCGTCCTCGGATTGGTAGTTCGACGCGGGGTCTGTGGTGGTAAGTCTCTGGACCTAGTCGGCGACCTGGAATTAAATCTCACATTGAGAATATGCTTGCATATTATACGAGCCTGTCTGCATCATATTGGGGCTCTGGTACGACGTGTTGCCACGGAGCATTCGACCGTAAGCATCTACTTGTTCTACTTTTTCCTTTCCCTTTTCCTTGCGCGAGCGATGATGGCCGTGCCGGGTAGCATCATGTGTGTAACTAGGTGAGGTAGAAAGGCCAAAGGCTATCGTAACAGTATGTGAGTAGGGTAATCAGAAAGAAGAGGGTGTTCCTCACCTGAAGGTCCGGAGGAAGTAGCATGTTGAGTCTGATATTCACCGTGCTGGTCCTGGGTGTAGGCGCCATGGTTGACGTTGAGGCCACTAACACCCTCTGTTAACTGGTCAATGGTACTAATAGCATGATCGGAACGAGGAATGGATTGATCATTATGAACCGGCTGATCCGGACCGGCGAATTCGTATATTATATTGCCTACGAGTAGATGTTCAATACGGGGCCGGAAGGAGATTGGAATGTCGGAGACGTACCATGCCGATCTACTCCCTCGGCATACCACTGTTGATACTGTTCCGACCACTTATAGTCGCTCCAGGAGCCAGAAGGCTGTGATTCGTTCCTGGGCATGTGCATTGTAACATCTTGCAGCCTAGGGCTCGCATTGGGAACTGGGACGGGGCAGGCGGATGCAGTTCAAGGCCATAGACAAGGGCAGCTTTCACAAGAAACCCGTGGAGACCAACCGACGCTGTAGCTAGGCCCTTAAATCAGCGATGCGGCTCTGTCGACAGCACACCCTTCCAGCTTTCCCCAACGTGTGAGATAGCACTCTGACCAAAAAGGACACGATCGGGAGTGGTCCAGTCGGCTGCACACTACGACAAGGCGTGGGAGGCGTCCGCGGAGAACATCAATCTTATCTAACTTGATAGTCTAGAGTAGTACGTGATGCCTCGTGATGTAACCGGCGAGAGGTTATTGGCCTGATAGATTGGCGGCAAAAGAGGGTTGCAGTTGGTTTCGCAAGGTTCATATAAGAAAGACGGGGTGAGAAGAGGAGGAGACGACTGGCCAGGGATTATAGACAAGCTTGAAGAGGCAAGTCGAGGGTTCGAGGGAGGACAACGTCAATGTGTGTGTATGTATGTATGTGTGAGTGTATATAGGTGTGTGTGCGCGCGTGTGTGTGTATCACCAAGGCGGCTTACACAACAGATATATATGTATGTAGGCTAAACAACTAGTCGATAAGACTTTCTCTCCCCTCGCCTCTGGACTAACAATGCAACGGTGAAAGGGCTAGCGACTTGTGGTAGCCGTTGCAGACACACTGATACATAGCCCCCCTCGCAGACGGGAATCATGGAAGAGGCCGTTATGATGAATTGGAAGGGGGGGAGGAACGGGAGAGGAACGGGTGCGTTCTTATCAAGAATTTCCCAATCCTTGGACTCACTCCCCTCGGTTAGCCTTGTGGAGGTTTGGTCAGGGATGTTACAAACTGAACAGAGGCACGGCGGAGGAGAGAGAGAGAGGAAGCAAGAGGGAGATTCAAAGGCGGAGGCGTTGTGTGCTGCAACCCGACCAAACGGAATAGCAGATGGAGCACAAAGTCATCAGCAGACTTGCGATGACCAGCCGCAAATGGAATAGCCAGTGGTGATATTCCCCATCATCTTGGCGAGTCCGGGACCAAACCCCCCTGCACTTCCTGGCGTGAGGTAGGGGGGAGTATGCAGAAGGGTGGAGCGGACAGGGAGAGCTCTGTTAACAGATGAGGCTCTTTTGTAAGTACCATCTCATCTTGGGGTACGTGGGACAGTTTTGTAGGTGCATGATTGCTCAGTAATGATTCGGAGGCTTGCATGGTGTTGTGTTGTGTAAGACGGACGTGGGAAAAAAAATATGATGTGACTGGGTTTTTATTTGGTGCAAGAATCCATACATGTAAGAAAGGGGAGGCATGTAAGAGGGAGAGGCATGTAAGAGGGATGGGAGAAAGTAAGCTGGAGGGTTTTTTTATTTTCTTTTAACGGATAGGGTCTATAGGTTTAGATAGAGATAGATGGATAGGTGAATAGATAACCATAGGTTATGTAGATCCATTAGCCATAAGCTTAAACGAGAAATAAATAAAATAAACTTAGGTAACCTATGTAGGTTACCTAGTAGTACAAGCTTACATGCCACTCTCAACTATGTACGTACGTATAAGGTAAATCCATATATCTAACCTACATACATGTACCTTACTCCATACATACATTTATGGACATTGGAACATACCATACTCACACCATACTCATACCCTAACCCCCCTGTCCCCATGCTTTTTGGCCTACACTCCCTTCCTTTTCCTCTCCTTCTTCCCCCTCCCCCTCCCCTCCCCCCCTACCCCCCCGGACTCCCGCTGATGATTACCTAGCCCTAATCGAGCTTTCCCGTCTTACTATACGCTAATTTAGGTTGCATGGATGATTACCTATATACATAACCTACTTATTTACTGGTAACCTGCGTATTACTGACATACAATATACATACAATATATCCAGACATACGATTTGATGGATACATGGTTTCATAACCATCTCTCTTTCTCTCCCTCTCCCTCTTTCTCTCTCCACCCCATTCTCTCATTCCCTTCTCAGGCTACGTACCTAACCTAGCCTGCCTACATACTTGCACTACATACCTTACCTACCCTGCAAGGTTACACCTTATACCTCTTGCTTCGCCTTACCTTAATTTACCAATCCGCTAAACCTGATTAACCTAGTTACCTATACCTTCAACACTCCCTCACTTATACCACAATCAATTTCAAACCAATTTACCATCTGACCAACTTGTCAACTCACTTACCTACCTCCTTACCTATCTGTTGACGTATCTGACACATTTGATATCCCGATTCTTTTTTTTCTTGTCCGACATGATCAACAATTGATATTTGCTTCTATTGCCCGTGATGTCACCTCAGCCCTGCCACATGTCTCAAGCTCTATGCAAATAGATGCAAAACACATCAAGGCGTCGTCGACATGTGATGTGATAAAACAAGTCGCCACCTGTTGTTAGATGCCCTCAACATGACCTACAAAATGATCGTGAACTGTCCCAGTCCCACCAACCCGCCAATCCAACGCCTCGACGTCAAATCCCCGACATGGCTACCGGCAACACTAAAATGAGTTTTCTAGACTGGTCTGATTCGGACGATGATAACTCGTCAGTCTCGAATAACACCCATGTCGGCATCACTCGCCGTTCGCAATTCCCACCTTTTCTCCCAGCTATCGCATCATCTTCCAGCATTTCCAAGAGTCTTCCTCAACGATTAGCTGCTACTATTTCTGCTGCTGATTCCGCTCTTGCTCCCCGGAGCAAGTCAGCTCATCGCTTCCAACCCCATCCCAAATCCCACACGTCCTCCGTTCCCTCGAATCGCCCCCCTAACCGCCCCCCTGACTCCCTTGTATCATCCACTGGCCTTATACGCCCAAGCATACCCAAGTTTGATGACCACCCACGCCAAGACACCAATCACTCTGATACTGCCAGCACTGGAGAAGAGTCAAGCGTATATTACGACCTCCCCGCGCTTGAGGCTGACCAGGATGGCTCGGAATACGAGAGTGTGGACGACATCGATGAGGAAGATGTCGCAAGCCATGCGCTCCAGGGAGGGAGCCTGCAGCGACTAGCAGAAAAGTTCTCCAAACTCAGGAGCCGACGAACAGCATTGTGGGATGTATTCGAGGGTATCCGAGCAAAGCGCACGCAGGTTCAAGATTTGCGTCAGCAGAAAAACCAGGCTGACCGCGCCTTCATGATTGCTGTTCAGGCCATATTGCCAAGCCATCCAGGGTTGGACGATCTGTTCAAATCCATGCAAATTGCTCAACTTCGTTGTCAGGAGGCAGAGGAGTGCTTCGACGAGATGATAGATGAACTACAGTATGGAGAGGCCGAGTTGGAGGCCGAGGAAAGGAGGTTTTACACCGCTGCCGCAGGTTCACACAGCGTTGACTCGGATGACGAGTCAGACTCGGATGGTCATTCTACCACTCAAGAGGACCTGTCGTTAAGGGGGATTACTGGGGATCGCCCTGAGGTCTCTCATCCCCTATTCGAAGAGCTTCGAGAAGCCTTCCAAGACCTCCAACTAGCCCGGGAGCTCTTAGTGAATACTAGGATGAAGAGAAAAACTCTCCTTGCGAGAAAATCGCAATTTCTAACGGATGATAGCTTTCATCTCCTCCAGAGCTATGGTGATGTGGGGAAGAGAAGAGCTCTCCAGTTGAAGCAGTCTGAGTTCATGACCGAGGAAGATCTCGAGGAGCTTCAGCAATACGATCATCTAGAACAGACAGCTCTTGCTGATATTGAGTTCTACGCAGAGAGAGTCCATGTATTAGAGGGGGAGTGTCGGGAAAAGGGCGTTGTACTCAAGACTACCTCGTTTCAGCTAGATACTACCTATAGGGACGAGATACATCTTGGTGCGGTGCCATTTTATAACGATGACTCCCAGGAATACCCAAAGACCTTGGCACATCCAGTTTTCCCTACGCTACTTTCGAATCCGACTCACTTGCTCGAAGCTTTCCCCCAGACAGCTAGGCAATCTTTGAGAATGGCCGTCTCTCTTCCCTGCAATGTGCCATTGAGACAGAAACATATCGATGATGCGGCCCGCGAAGTGAATATCCACACACTTCTTCGCGATAGTGAAATGGAAGACAAGAGCGATTATATCAATCGCTGGCTGCTCCACAAGCTGCACTTGTCTGCTATGGAGGCTGAAGTTCTATGGTCAACTTTCCAAATTCGCCTCAACATTCTCAATGTCGACCGCTGGCAACGAGACGTTCTTCACTTCTGGTGGCGCGATCAAGCTGCTAACATACCATCAGTCCACTTTGCCGATACCCACACCGGTCACGGTTCAGCGTCTGTGAACCCGGAGACCGACAAGGGCCCTTCAAGGCACTACTCCGACTCTGGGCACTTCGACAACATACGACACTGGGATGTTGATAGAGCTTGGCCCTAAATTTTTTTTTGTTGATAATTCTCTAGTTTCAAGGCCGGGTCCACTCTAGAAGTTACTTTGGAATGTTTTAGCTACTTTTGTCTTTTGATAATATCGCGCGATATGCATTGCTGTTCTTCGTTGCGGGGTTCTTTTGTGTCTGTGGATGCCTTATTCTGGAGAAATAGGCTCGCAGTCATCAGATTTAATTTGTCCCCTTGGGTGCATATTTGATACCCTGGAGTTGAGTATTTTATTTTATTATTATTGTTATTATTAAAAAAAAAATTTTTTTTGTGGAAATGGAACGGGATATCGATCCATCATATATTATATACAAAGTATAGTACTTGTACCACGGCTATCGTCGTAATTTATTCCTATATTCACTTGCTTTTCCCCTGAGCCGTAACCTACCTGTTTAGGTACCTACCTGCCGTTCGCGGCAAACCGGCTTATGAAGAAGATTAATGGGATGCTGGTGCATGTAAGCTTTAGCCATGGTATGGGAAGGATTGGAGAACCAGAACATATCGATCAATGGTTTCTTCAAGTAGCGTAGTCATAGACATCTGATCAAGGCTTCATCCTTGATAGCAACCTTGCACTAAGTCTGCGGCCCGTCCCATCCTAGCAGTACCTAGTGGACCGATTTCTGCCGGTCGACTTTGCAAAATCGCCGCTCGAAATCGACATTTTTCATATTTCGCGCGTCGGTGCGGTGCGGGGTGGCCAGCGATTTCCATCAAGGGCTGCATTATCTGTGCCCCTTGGGCAGCATCAAAATCCTTCGTTGTATATTTTTGCGAAGGGTACTTAGGAGCCTGCTGACTGCGATAGAGACCATTTCCTTACTGCAGATGTGCATGACACTGGACACGCTATCGTCGACCACCGGCTGCGATTTGTTTCAGTCGGATAGTTGAGGCGAAGCTCCCCGGCCCAGCTGTCAGCCAAAGGCCCGAATTAAGTGGTTCCTATAACCTCTCCGGCCTGCCTCCTCACGTTCTCACTGGTCTCTGCCGGAGAAAGGTTGAGGTTGAAGGATCCATTAGTGGCTTCAATAATCGCGCCATCCCGATGTTTGGCCTCTTCCGTCTTCCTTACCCTGTAGGCTGAGGGTTTTACGGGCTGCTAGTAGCGGACTCCCCCCCAAAATGCCTTTTTAGCCGCAGCACGATCGGGGTTCTACATCATCCTCGTTGTCATTACCACTTCATATACTACTTACTACCTTGTAATGGAATTATAGCAAATTTAAGAACGTCGATCTCGGCGGGAACCGCTGCCCGAGTCTGCCATTTCAATCCACCAATGCACTATAGCTAGGTATGTATTCCGCCGGCGGATGACGACTCCTCCTCTGGCATTTGTTTTTTTGCGTTGAGGGAGGGTCGAATCGGGACGCGATACGTCGGTTCCGCCACGCACTAATTTACGGTTCCCTACTTGTCGCTGATGGAGGGTATGACATGCACTAAAACATGTGCAATTATGCCGTGCTCTACCATTTTCGTCCTACACGTGTATATATTGAACGTGGGCTACTGCCGCGCGATGATACTGAGACCACACCCTCGCCTGGCGACGTCGTACCACCGACGCGAGATGTGATAGTGAACGAATCCCGTAAGTACTCACTAATACGGACGACGAATCGGGTATTCCGCCAATTTGGAAAATCAATGATTGGAAATTTCATTACTGAGGATGGGGTCGTGCCCAATCATGTTAGGTGTGTGTAGTTTGACCAGTGAGGTGTGCCTCGTTTGATGGCCCCGCGGAGATTCATTGTTCCCTTCCAAAAAGAGTCGGCTCGACGACGACAGCCTCAACCGGGCACGCGGGTCTAGTTGTAGTAGGTATCGACGAAAAACTGGGGTAATGCGGCGGGACGGTGAGGGTTGCTGCAAGGTACGGATGCGAGGACAACTTACTTTCATTGATCTTACCGAACTGCAGAAAGGGAGCCGACTGGGGGCTATTCAGGTTAGTTTCGCCGCGGCCGCGGCCCGCGTCGCTAAGTAGGCGGCCTGCATATCGAGCTATACGCCCGACTTGTATGAGATGCCTTTCGGAAAGGGTACGTACAAGACGTCCGAGCCCCAGCAGCCTAGGGGGGGGCCCGCGCGTATAAAAAGAGGCACCCACGCCCTTGAGACTTATCATGCGCGGGCTTGGTGCACTTTCGTCGAAAGCTGTTCCCTTCCGATGGGACATGACAGAGTGACCTGAGCTGTCACAAATATTTCCCGAGCGTTTCGCACCACCAAACGGCGACTTCTCCGAGAAACGAGAGCGGAACCAGGCATTCGAACGGCCTAGACAGTCCCTATCATACGAGAAAGCTTGATTCCCTTCAGGCCAGTCAGCCTCTAGGTATCAAGTTGAAGCGATATGTCTCACAACCCCTAGGCGTTCGGAGAAGAGGGGGCGAAGTATGCGTGTCACCCTTCTAGTGGAATTGTCTGAGCGATAACTGCTCTGGGATTTCTAGAGCAAGCCACGTGGTTGAGGGTTTACCGGCCGCGGCTTATCGTCCTCCGGCCTGGCAATCTTCTGAACCATTCATGGGTGAACACCGCCAGTTAGATGTATAAATCATACGGTTCAAATCAAGGATATGGGATTCGGAGGAATAAATCATGCCAGATTTTTAGCATTGGCCGCCGCGCTATGCTCCCGTCTAGCCTTGCAACAGGTCCTGCCGCATATATATCGTATGATCTAGAGATATCTTAAGCAAGCCGGTCACGATTACTAATCATACTTGTCTATCCACTACGCTGTTCTTTGCTCGACAGGTCTCATGCCTTACGTCGCCTTGGGCGAGTTGTGAGGTACTGAGGTACGTAGAGGTGGTTTCACTAAATCTGTTTCTTAAACACAAAGAACCCACCCCTATCCCAAATTTCTCGGCGTTTCTTCTGTCTTGGCTGTTCACAAGTCAGCTGATTCACAGTATTTCCCACCTCGATATACCAAAGAAGGTGGGTTGAATAGTAGGGGAACAGTGTAGAGTTTGCTTATAGCATATCTGGGAGTGGTGGATCGAGGAGTAATAGAAAACGCGGCAACCACCCTCGATCCCATATCAGTTATAGTAGAACTAGTTTTTAGTGTAGGCTGTAGTTTAATATTTCTATCTCTAGGAAGTTGGGGTGATATCCAGTCCGGAAGTAGGAAAACAAAGAGTGGTATGTGAACTAGAAGTAACCTTAGTATTCCTGTCATCAAACTCCTCCGGGCTTGTGGGGATAGGTTGAGTACGTCTTCCAGAGAATTTCCCTAACCTCTTTGTCTCCAAGCTACACAAGTTAAGTATAAGCTGGAATCTCGACGGGTGCTCGCTTCCGCACCGTTAACCATAACTACGGGATGGCCGGAGATGGCCGGGGCACCTGGGCACCTCCAGGACGGGACTAACCGGGCCCGTCTCAGAGGCATGGGGTTGATTCCGTTTAATCCGGCACGGCCTGGAATATCTAGTTGGCCTATAATGTTCCCGCCGTTAGTAATATCGGCTGCCCGCTTTCGATGTGTGCGATCCTTCTTGTAAATGTTAGAGTTTCTAGAAAGGAGTAGGTAATTCACAATGAATATGGTCATATGCGAGATTCCTCTCCTTTTCTTCTTCCTCTATTTTTATTTTATTTTAATCTTTTGGGTTTTTACAAGCCTGACAATAGGTTATGATAATATTTGGAATGGGCATATCTCGAGACATGAGAATGATAAGGTTCGCATGTTGTGGTTTATTGAAGTAGGTATAATAGGTAGGTGGGCAGGTCCGGGTATATAAAGGGAAAAACACTGGCGGTAAAGATAGTGTAGGTAGTAGCCCCGCACTGCGGCTAGCAACAGCTATGAAAACAAGGGCCAGGAGGCTCGAGCACCCCCTGTTAGCAGACCAATTAGGAGCAGCTGATAGGCTGAATACGGTTGACCATAGCGCATTGTTGGAAAAAACTATTTTTTTCATTAAGTTGACCCCTAACGTGAAAATAGTATGCATATATACCATATAAGTA
>MU394118.1:0-50845 GCA_022578605.1 Camillea tinctor
TATTTAATTAAAAAGTGCTTAATAAAATTATTTTAAATTAAAATTATAAATTTACTTTAAAATTTTAAAAAAAAATGTAAAAAGCGCTTAAAGCATAATTTTTAATAATAATAACTTATTACTTTTAAGTAAATAAACTATTTAAAAAAAAAGATTAAATAGTTAAAATAGCTATTAAATATTATTATTTTAAAAATTTAAAAAGTAATTAAGTAAAATTACTATTTAAACTATAATAAAATTTAAATATAATATATTTAAAAGCAATTTAATTATTATTTATTAAAACTTAATAACATTTTAATTAAAAACAATATAAAATTTTAACTATTTAAAAAAATATAATACTTAAAAAAACATTTATATAAAAATGTAAAATTAACAATAAACTTTATTACTATTAAAGTTAAGCAAATTTATAATTAAAAATACTATTTAATTAAATTTAATAAAAAAAATTAAGTTTATTTAAAATTATATTAAAAATATTATTTATTTAAAAAATTAACTTAAAATTTTTTTTAATAACGCATAAGTTTATAAAAAATTAAAAAAAAAGTAAAACAATTAACATATAAATTAAAATTGCTTAAAACTATAAAAATTTATTTAATAATTTTAATTGCTTAACTATTTAAAAAACTTAATAAAAAAATTTTTTTTATTAAATAGCACTACTTTTTAAACCGATTAAAAATAATTAAAAAAACTTTAAAAAAGCAAAAAAAATTTTTAAAATTAAAACTATTATAAAACATTGCGTAAATTAAAAATTTTTTAAATATTTAATAAAATAAAAAAACTATAGTTATAAAAATAATTAATAAAAGTTAAAATAGTAATTAAAAAATGCTAAAAAACTAATAAAAAAATATTAAAAGTATTAATTAAAAAAAAAAACTTATATTACTATAAAAAAAAAGTATTTAAAGTAAAAAAAAGTTATAATTAACTTTTTAAAAAAAATTAAAACAAGAATTTACTAGTTAAAAATAAACAGCTATAAAAAAAACTATAAAAAAAGCTTAAAAAAGTTTAAAATAATGTTTAATAAAAACATTAAAGTTTTTTATTGTAATTAGCATTTAATGCAATTACTATATATTAAAAAGTACATAACACTTTATATAAATAAAATAAAATAAAAACTAATATTAATACTAATAAATAAAAAAAAAAAATAATAATATTTAATGTGCAGCGCAGTTATACATTTAATATTGCACTTTTTTATTTTTTTACATATTTATAATACTACTTTATATTGCTATATTTTGCATTATTTTTAATAGTTTTAAACTTTATTATAATAATTTTTTTAATAAAAGCTATTTTTTTTGCTTTAATATAAGTTTTAATAAAGTTAATTTTATTTATAAATAATTTATTAGTTTAAAAAGTTAATTTATTAAAATAATAACAATAATACATTTTTAAAAAGTTAAATAAACTATTATTTAAAAGTTAAAAATTATAAAAATAATAAATTAAAAAAATATAAGTAAATATTATAGTAAAAATAAATAAATATAAACTTTAATTAAAAAAAGTACGTTAATATACCTTTTTTATAATATATATAAAAAAAATTGCAAAATTATAAAAATAAAATTAATTAATATAAAAATAAAAATAATTTATTAATATATAACTTTTATAACTATTTAATATTAAAAAGTAAACTTTTAATAAATTATAAAAAAAATAATTAATTTAAAGCAAAAAAACTTATTATAATTACTTTATAATTATTACATTAAATAATTATTTATTTTTAAAATATATAAAGTATTAATTTGTTATATTTTTAAATTTTTTAATAAACTATAAAGTTTAAAAATTTTTATTTTTAAAAATAATTTTAAAAGTTAATATTTAACTTATTGCATTAATATACTTAATAAATAAAGTTTAAAAATAAAATTATAAACTTTTTATAAAAGCTTTATAAGTTTTAAAAGTTTTAAAAATTAAGCTATTAATTTTTAATAAAATAATTAATAAAATTATTAAAATAAACTTTAAAATAAATTATAAATTATAATTAACTATTAAACTTTTTTTATTTATATTAAAAGTTAATTTAAGCTAAATTTTTTTATATTTTTTTTTATATATTAAAATATTAATTTATAGCTTTAAAAATAAAAGTATTAAACTTAAATATTTTTATTTTATAGTTTATTTTAGTTTAAATAACTAAATTTTATTATATAAAGCATTTAATTTAATTATAGCTTTTTTTTTTTAATATTTATTATTAAAAAAAAGTTATTGCGTAATTTTATAAATTATGTTATAAAATAAAGTAAAACTTAAAAACTTTTAACGTAAAATTTAATAAATAAAACTTTTTTTTACTTATATGTTAATTTTATTTATATATAATAGTTTAATAAGTTTTATTATTTATAAAAATAATTAAAAAAAGTTATAAAAAATATTACGTTTTATAGCTGTAACTTTAAAAATAAGCGCTTGTATTTAATATTATAAATAGCACGTTTTAAATTAATATTTATATATAAAAATATTTTAAAATAATAAAAAATAAATAAAGTTTAGTAAAATTATTATAAAAAAATTAAAAAAAGTATAATATTTTATAAATAGTTAAAAATAAAGTTATTTATAACATTAATTTTACTATAATTTTTACGTAAAAACTTTTCGAAAAAATTACATAAAAAATTTTAATTTTAAATTTACATATTAGCTTTACTGCTTATAAATAGCATTAAAAGTAGATTTTATACGTATAAATAAAGTAGTTAATAATAAAGTAGTTTATATGTAATTTAGTGTTTTTAATGTGGGGGTGTTTGCAAAGGTGTGGATAGATAGTAATTTTTTTCCAAAAAAAAATAAAAAAATAAAAGGTTTTACTTGAAAAGCCTCATTTCTAAACCTTGCCACACCCCCTTCTCTCTCTTGTGGGAAAGAAAAGAGAAAAAGAGATGTATGTAATGTAATGTAATGTATGTACCGCCTAAGCAGAATTTTCATATTTGCTACAGGTGATAGATATGGTAGTAATATGGTACATGGTATGTAGAGTAGGATAGAGTAGTATGATACGTAGAGTGTGTAGAGTAGTAGATGTAGAGTATGGTTATCGCAACAGCAAGGGGGTATGTACGAAGGGACCGAGTGAGGTTTTACGTATTTACCAATCACCTATTTCACCCACTACACTTTGCTTTACTTTACCCAACCAACCAGCAAACCAATCATCCGCTGGTAGAGTAGGTAGGTAGGTAATAGCAAGTCCTCCTCTCCTGCCCCTTAGCCTTATTCCCTCTATCTCCTCACCCTTCCCTCTACCTCCCTCTCCCTATCCCCCCTCCCCCCCTTCTATCTCCTCCCAGTTCACCCAGTCAGAATACCAAGCAACCCCTTAAATCCCGACCCCCATTCAACCCAAGTCAAGTCAAGCCAAGCCCACTCCAGTGCATCCATCATCCATCCCTAAGCACCTGAGTGTAATTCTCTTTATTCCCCCCCTTTCCCATTTGCGCCTCCCCCTTTCTTCGCAGATTTATTTCATCCCCCCCCCTTATAATGAAACGCCGGTTTTTGGTTCTCATGCAATTAAAAAAAAAACGAAACGTGAAAAAAACAGAAACAAAAATGCTGGGTAGTTGTAAAGAAAAAAAAAAAGAAAAAGAAAAAAAAAAATGAGGACGACTTATTACCAAATCCCCCCCCTTTTTTTCCCTTCTTCTTCTCTAAGTCGTAGTCGTGATGAGAAAAAAGATTTATCATGGATTATCTGTCGATCGGTAAGGAGGTCCCAAATTCACCTTTCACCCTACACCAACCTTCTCAATCCAACCTATTTGATTATTGAATTTTTATTTTTTTCATCGCTAGCAAGCCAACTCGCTGTCCTATCCTGTCCCCCATCCCCATCACATCACATCACAGGAAAATACCGACCCATGCCGTTTTGGAGCTGACCTCCGACTCGCACTCATCGACGGCGCAGAGCATCTTGTTCTTGGTACCTTTAGGATCCTGCCGGAAACCCACCTGTACCGGGTTTCTGGCCATGGGTTTGCGATTATCAAAGCACTTCTTGCAGTAGACCTAGATAGATGAAAATCTAAATAAGTATGCCGCTAGGTAGAAGGACCAAAAAAAAAGGAGGGTTTGTATAACTCACGTGTCCGCAGGCCTTGACGGCCCAAAAGTGATGTTCGGCCTTGTCCTTCTTGGTACGCGGTTTCCGGGCGGGGGCCGCGGCGACATCGTCGTCGTCGCCGTCGGGATCATAGGCCAGTTCCTGCTCGCAGCTAGGGCAGATAGCCACCACGTCATCGCCCGTATCTCTAGTAAAGCCCTCTTTAGCGTTCTTTGGGGGTTCGTGAGCGGGTTTAGCCGCACCACCAGCTCGTTGGGGAGGGCCAAAGGGGACGGCAAGATAATCGAGATGCACAGGTATATTACCGTGTGCGGGTGGCGGAGGGGGTAGATTACGATGACCCAGCATTATCAGGTCGTCGTCGAGATCCCTCTCCGCCAGCGCTCTCGGGTTTTGCTGACCAAACATTTGGAATAAAGGTAGATGCGGCATTTGGGTCAAAAAGCGATGGAGATGTTGTATTGGAATATTTCCGAAGGGATCTTGTCTAGGATTGCCGCCAAACCTGGCGTTTCTAGCGCCTCGTCCAGCATTGATGTTAGGGCCATTATTGTTGTTGTGATTATTATTGTTGTTGTTGTTGTTGTTGTTCACGTTGATATTATTATGGTCCCGTCTAGGGGGTGGCACCTCGGCAGGTTCTTCGTCGGAGTCGGATACGAGGTTAATGACCGGAGGATCCCCAATATAGCTGCCGTCACTCCGGGCCAAGCGGGGAGGAGAGTTCCGTTGCTGCGAGCGGCGCCTGCGTGGATTCACACCGGGCCTCGGTGCTCGCATGTTCTGCTGTCGTGGTGAGCTTTCAGCATCTTCACCTGTTAGGTCGATGACAGTTGGCTGCGGCGGCTGCTGCGGTTGTCCATTCTGACGGCGGTTCCGGCCATTTCCGGGCGCCCCCATCTCCATACGCACGAGCTCGTCTCTTTCGTGGGGGCGGTGTTGGGCAGGGTCCATCATGAGGTGGAGGGCACGGAAAGGACCGTTGTTGTTGTCGAGACCAAGGGCGTCCCAAATCCCACGTACGTTGTGGTACCTATCCACCTCAGGGGAATCCGGATCCCCCAAGTCCTGGTCACCTTCGTCGTCGAAGTCACCGACAAACAACTCGTCGTCGTCGTCAAAATCGTCTAGGTCGAAATTATCATCCGGCATATGGAACGAGAGATGGCTATGGGCAGGTGAGCTAAGGTCGGTGAGTTCCTCGTCGTCCTCGTCGCGATGTGACTCGAAGTACCGGTCTTGTGGAAATAGGTCGAGAAGCACTTGTTCAATTGAGGAGTCGTCGTCGTAGGGGTAGTCGTCGATATCCTCGTCTTCGTCTTCGTTTTGGTCCTCGCCGTCGTCTATGATAGAAGACTCGCCTGCGGTAGAAGACGACAAGGAAGTGCTGAGTAGGGAGCCGGAATGGTGGCTTGAGGGATGATTGTGCTGATTATAATAATTACGATGGTTGTAGTCGAGGGGAGAATTAGGATGCAAGATTCGATGAGGATGCTGATGCTGCTGGTGATAGGGAGAATCCGAGTCGGAAAGAGATTCGGAACCGGTGTCTAGGCTGTGGTTGGAGTCGTGAACGGGGGAAGAGGACAAAGGCTCGAGAGATTCCGAGTCAGGAATTTCAGCCATAATCAAGTAATAAAAGTAATAAAAAAAAGATTATATCTGCTGAGGTCAGGCTTTCCCTCTAGTATGTGTGTGTATGTATGTATGCATGTGTATGTGTATGTGTATGTGCGACTTTGGGCTTGGTCAGAACCTTCTCTTCTTTTCTTCTTTTCTTTTCCTTTCTTCTCCTTTTCTCTCTTCTATTTTCACTTTCCTTCTACTACTTACTCTTCCTCCTCATTCACATCTTCGAAGGTTCGACCAGGTAAGCCGAGTGGAGAGGGAGGAAGGCAGAGAGAGACACACAGAGACACAGAGAAGAGGTGAGGTTTCTTGTGACTTACTGGATGGGCTCTTCTTCTCAAGAAGATAATAATAAAAAAGAGAAAGAAAAAAGAGAGAGAGAGAGAAGACCTCGGTTTAGATGGTTATAGAGTATGGCCAATTTTGACCAACATTTCCTTATTAGGCGCCACCAGCGACTTTGTAGTTCGGAAGAGTCAATATGCGACAAATGGTGGTAGTGGTGGCGGTCTTCGGTCTTAGTGGTGTGTGGTGTTGGTGATCGTAGTGGCGGTTGAATTATATGGGGAATGGGTAGAGAATCAAAAAGATCAGGTTATTTCGCTTAGTTCGGTTACTTGTTGTTGTTCTTGTTGTTGTTGTCGTTGTTTGTATGTCGCGTTACGAAATTTCAATTCTGTCTTTTTTTTGGTTTGGTTTAGTTTGTTTTGTTTTTCCGCCTTCTCTCGTTTGTATTGTCTGTGTGTATTTCTTTTCTTTTTTTCTTCTTTGGTGTTGCGATGGTGATGTAGGAGAGAGAGTGAGAGTGAGAGAGAAAGTGTGTGTCAGGTTATGTCTTGCGGCGAAAGGTCATCAAATTAGATCAAGGGAAACCCTCTCCCCCAGCAACTCGGTAACTGCATGTAATTAGTACATGCTTGTACAGGTACAATACGTCAGTAGACTGCTTTTGCATAATACCTACCCGCCTTTAGAAAGTTTAGAAAGGAAAAAAAAAAAAAAGAGAGCTCCGACCTAACCAAAGTCTAATTACTCTGCGGGGTCATTCTACCATCATAATGCCTATTGTGAATTAAATACTAGTATCCAGCTAGCGCATTTACTAAAATCAACCTTCGAGAGGAGAACCTACCTACTAGTGTCCCTATTGCATTGTATGTACCTAATGCACATACCAAACTGTAACCCACTTTGTGACATGCATTAGGTACATAAGCCCATCATCAAATCAAAGCTCTGCTAAAACACACCATCATGTCAGCCAAAGCACAAATCAACGCTCTCTAAAAAGAGAAACTTTTCTTTTTTTTCCCCCTTGCGAATGAGTCTCCATAGTCATAAGGTATCACATTTGTCCCGTAGTGCTTTTATTTGGCTTTGCTTTGCTTAAAAACAGTATAATAGCTTTGCAGTGTAGGTCAGTCATTTAGTGTACATCGATTGGTTCGTGACTCCTTTAGCAGCCCATCTCATCCCCCCCTTTTTCAACCTCACTTCTTTTAGAAACCCCTAGCTCAACTAAGCTAGGTATCCCCATGCCCCATTAACGGATTCCTTGAGCCGAATCACAGGTTCTCTATTGTTGCAATGTTCAGCGCCCCACCCTTTGCCCATTATCATCCAAGTCTTCTCTCCCCCAAATACTCTCACGCTTCTTCCTTAGCAGCAAATACGCTGACCACTCCCTCGCCATTCACTGCCACGAGCTTCGTTGCGTTCGTCGCCCACTTGACGTCCACTGCGCTAACAGCTGCTCTCAACGGCTCGCTCCACGACTTGGAGCTCTTGCTGTACTGCTGCACCGTCACTCCCGAGGGTCCAGCCGTAGCGAGGAACTGCTGTGAATAATCCCATGCCAGGCTCTGCACCACGCTACCGACGTCCAGAACCTTGGCCTGTGCCGCCTCACCCTCTTTACGTAGGTCAAAGATAGTCACCGTCGTCTGTCCCTTAGCCGTCGCGGCAAACCAGAATCCATTCTCTGAAAACGCAATGCTTTGTACTGGCGCGCCTAGGGTAAACGCAGCTGCTTCCTCGCCCGTCTTGGTCATGAACAGCTTGATCTCGCCCGAGCTTGTGCCCGCCGCGAATAGGTGCCCATCTGGGTGGAATGCACAAGCAGTCAAAGCTATATATGTATATGATTAGAACTTCGTAGTCAACTTTCGGGGGGGAAGCACAAATGGCTTACCTGAGTCAGTGTAGACGCGCGTAGCACGCTGCAGGTTGGCCAGGTCGTAGAACACAAAGCTCTTGTCGGAACCAACCGACGCTAATATCTCCTTGCCCGGGTGGATAGAGAGGGCAGTGACTGGCCCAGCATGGTCTGAGAAGGACGCGATTTCGTTACCGTTCTCGAATACCTTAACCGAGCCCTTGGCGGTCGAAAATATAACCTTGGAACCTTCCCATATCGAGGCGGTCAGGGGTTCGTCGACCTTCAGAGAGCGCTCCAGCTTGTCCGCCTCGATCGAGTAGATGGCCACGTCTCCCTGTAAACCACCAATGGCAGCATAGCCCTCCTCGACGGTAAGGGTAGTTGTCTGGGGTACGGGAAGTGAATTCGAGGCCTCGACAGTGAAAGCTGCCACTTCTTCGGCCGTAACCCATCCTTCGGGGACAGGTCGCTTCTTCCGGCTCTTGGACAGCCTATATAATAGATCAATTAGTACCATGTCTAGCCTAGCTATGTCATCAGCAGCCATATTCCCGCGACGTACTTAGCTTGTGTTTCGTCCACCTTAGCGGCCAGTTCTTCGGGCAAGGCCTCGGCATCTACAGCCATAGCGTCGCCATTGCTCGGGCCACCTGCCGAGACAGTCACCTTGGATAGAGCGTCTCTAGCCTCGTCGCGCTCTTTGGTCAGTCTCGCAATGACTCGGACAGCAGCATCGTGCTGGTAAAGGGCGGTGGCAAGTTCTTCGCGCGTGCGAGACAGCTGCTCTTTGAGGTTATACGTCTCTAGCGCGATAGCATCCCACTCGTTCTGGAAGGTGGAGAGCAGGGCGGGGATGGAGGTGAGGGTAGGCGGTCGCGGTCGAACCACACGAGTGGACTTGATGAGGAGGAGGTCGTCGAGGGTCAGGTCCTGGCCGGTGACGGGGTCCTTTCCATTCTCTTCAATGTATTTCTCGATCAACCGCTTCTCGAAAACAGCACCCGATATCTTGGAAACCACGGGCTCTTGAGGAGCTTCGCCGGAGACTGCATTGCAGGTTAGAATAATAATAATAACAATAAAAATAAAAATAAAATACTAGAGAAATGCTTGAAGAAGAAGCTACTCACTTGCGCACAACATTATGAAGAAGAAATAAAAGCTTCGAATTGGATGTTGTAGCTGTTTCTCCTAGCGCATGTATGGTACGGTCCCTGTTAAGAGGGAGGTCGAAGACAAAAAATTAAATAAAATAAAAAAAAGAAATCAATACAATATTTTTTTTATCGGAGCCAAGGTAACCTTATTGGAGTAACAGAGGTTCAGAAGCTTAAGAACCATCGCAATCGCGCCGCGTCCACTTGAAAGGTGGGTCCTTGTTCAACCATGAGCTCTCATCCAGCCCCAAGCCCCAGCCTCAATCCATTAGCCTTCGCTACAAATAATAATCCGATCCCGAGTCTTAGGTAACCCTCCAGTTACAGCTCCTTCCATACCAGACATAGTAGCACAGATAGTCACGTACTAGTAGGTCGATAGTACTAGTACTACCACTAAAGGCAAGTATAAGTTGTTTCTAAGGATCCACTCATGATAAGGTTATGTGGTGCATGCATACAACACATAGGAGTACTTAGGAGTACTATGTACTATGCTGTAACCCCTCTAATGGATAATGTATGGGATCTGTAGTGACACCTAGGTACTCCGTATGCCCTCTAGCTTCATGTAACCCAACCACTTACACATCAACCATACACTTTATGAGATCTAATTATTTTTACTATCAGTATGAACCCTTACATGATACTAGTATGAAATAGAATACGAAGCTAGAACTTATAAGACTTAATATTTTTGTTTTTCCATTTTCAATTGATATCTCAACACCACAGGTTACGATAACATCAACCGACTATCACGTCCCTTTAGTGTAGTACGGTACATCCTGGGAATATATCTACCTTCAACTTACACCAGGCCAGACATCAACATCTAGATCATAATCCCCCTTTTCATACCTTCAGTACCTCCTACCCGGATTCTCTCCCTCAACCATGGCATCATTATCATTACCCCCCAGCTTACCACCCATCTCCTCCCTCCCCACCGCCAGCACAGAAACCATCACCTCCGCCCTAGACACCCTCTTCGAGCCCTCCCCCGACATCCACGCCCTCGCTCTCCCCTACATCCAGCAAGGCTCCAACCCCAACCCCTTCCCCTCCTACGCCTCCCTCATCCAGCACATCGGCGCGCAGCTCCTGCAGCTCTGCTCCAGCAGCGACAAAGCAGCACTGCACCGCATCCTGGGCTCGCACCCGCGCCTCGGGGCCCAGAAAGTCGACAGCGCGCAGAGCCGCGCCGAGCAGGCCCAGCTGAACAGCGACGACGCGGACACGCGGGCAAAGCTGCAGGCCCTGAACGACGAGTACGAGGCCCGCTTCCCGGGCCTGCGCTACGTCGTGTTCGTGAACGGCCGGAGCCGCCCTGCGGTCATGGAGAACATGCGGTATCGCATCAATCGCGGGGACTTTGCGGCGGAGGAGAGGGAGGGTGTACAGGTTAGTCTGGGCCCGAGAACAGCCACCCAAACCCCTATGTCTCTTTTTTTTCCCTTTTCTTTTCTTTTTATTGTTATCGTTTGTTATTATGTATTCGGTAGGTGTGTTTTTGATGAGTGGAGTGAGTGAGCTAATCGGGGGGTCCCGCTTGGGTCGTTTAGGCAATGGTGGATATTGCCTTGGATCGCGCCAAGAAGTTGGGAGGATGAAAACTTGCCTAGAGACGGAAAAGGGGGGTAAGAGAGGTGACATGGTATGGTTATTCGAGGTTAGGGGTTTTGCTACTTTTGAAATTCGAGAGGGATACCGAGATGTTATTGATGGTGTACTTCACTGTCCTATCACGGCGTGCTTAATGCCTGCAGGAGGCGTGCGTAGATACCGGGTGGTCAAACCACAGACAAACACCTCTAATAGAGAAAATCTAGGGATGATTACTATGTGTAGATAGACACGCACATGTGAATCTTCTCGTACATCTCAAGGATAAAAGCTCATATCCGGAAACGTATAACCTGTATAAGTAGTCAATACATAAGGTCCACATAGGTAAGTCACTCTATCTCCGTATAAGAGCTTATGTTAGATTAAGTCAGATGGATTATACGAATACACGGGGGAAATGCTCTCCTGTTTATGGCCTAATAAGTAGGCAGATTATCACACCATCACCAGCCCTGGACTTTAAATCATGAGTTCATCTACTTCGTCCTTCCCCCCCTATCTTCTATACCGCCCCAACACATATACCTATATGCTCTTCCGTTCATAAAAAATCACCCTAGATGCTAACGTATCCCGATTTGCTCCGTTCGGCCCAAACTAATCCCCCCACCGTATCCCATCCAACTCATCCAAATACCCATCGTAGTCCGCCGATTTGCTCTCTCCGGCCCCAGCCCCCGGCCCGAACAGCACCCCGAAATCCGCATACACGTCGTCCCCCGTGCCGTCCTCGTCCTCATCAGACAAATCCGCGTACCGCACCGCCGAGCCCGGAAACGAGATCTCACTCTCTTCCTCCGCGGGGGAGACTTCCATCCTCTGCGGCGGCGATGACGGTGACGGTGACGGTACCATTGCCGGCGGCGGGGGTTTTGGCGTCATCTGCTCCTCCCGTGCCTCCGTCTCCAATCCCATTCCCACCCCCTGATTAATCCCCATCCCCAACCTGCCCCTCCGCCCTCGCACCACACGATTCAAAATCGCCGCCTTCCGCAACGCCCCGCCTCCCACCCGGCCCCTCCGCCCCGCCATCACCCTCAGGAATAGCAGCAGCCGCCCCCGCGCCGCGCTGATGCTCTCGCGCACGCGGATGTGCGTCGCGGGCGAGGAGAACGGCCGCGACAGCCGGCTCGTCACGAGGCTTAGGCGCAGGCGCCGCTTCTTGATGGGGAGGGTGTGGGTCCCGGGCCCGTCGACGTCGTGGGCCGGGCGGGGGCGCTTTCTAGGGGTAGGGGGGGAGGAAGAAGGGGGGACAGGGCACGAGGGAGAGGGTGGAGGAGGGGGGTGGTGGTGGTGGCTTGCTGGTGGGTGTGCGGGACAGGGCGAGGGGGGGAGGGCTGGGGAGTCTGGCTTGGATTTCCGCCGGAGGGGCTTGGGTCTGGGGCCGGGGGGCCGGGGGATAGCACCCGGGGTTGAGGGCGGGCTGCCGCAGCGGCAGGCACTGCTGCTTTCCTGTGCCGGGCCAAGCGGGCGTGGTAGGATATCGGGGTAGGGGCTGATGGTCTGGAAGTGGCAGGCTTTGCCGTCTACCTGGGCGCTGTCGTCTATGAGGTGCACTTGGAGTGACCACGGCTCCTGGGAAAGCGGACGGGCAGTATCGAGTCTGACTACCATAGTACGTTTCCTGTCTTCGAAAACAAAACAAAAAAAGTAGTGGTTCTCCAAGCTGAGTTCTGTCCTAGATACCTAAGTTTTCCTCTTTGGTGCGTTGCGTGCTGTTGAGCAAGGGAGAAGAGAAAAGTTCTTTGTCCAACACCTCGTTCACCTAGGTCCTAAACATGTACGGGACTGAGGGGAAAGAGGGGGACTTGAGGGGGGTTAAGTCGGAAAATATGTCATGATCGCGTAGTTTCTGGCCTGTGGTAGTATAAGAGGACCCTGTATGTGATTTTCTGAAGGTATTGAAAGGTCCTAGAGAGATGATTATAGCAAGAGCAAGGCTTGCGAAGTATGAGAGGCCTAATATTGTAATCGAACCCGAAGATCGAAGAGGGCACCACTAACACGAGCCAATGAGACGAGTTTTTCCGGATTCAGAATGAGGTCAACCCCCTCAGTGCGGAGGTACACACCAATGTGTATATTTTTTGAGGCTCGCAGGGATGTTCCCGTGAATTTGTCGTCGACTTGGTCTCCTTACGAAGCCCAAGAGTTACGTTTGATTATGACCAGCACAAAACTAGACACAGCCGACACTCAAGTATAGAAAAGCTGAAAGGAAGAATCCCTCTGAACACCCAAATAATTAAGCTCTTAGGTAAGGCTGTTGTGTTCCCCCCTTGCGTACCTAAGTAATATGCTGTGTCCGACGAGTCGGTCAAGAGTTCCCCTGGTCTGCCCGTGAAACGTATGCAGTGTAGTCAAAGCTGGATACCCGTATATGCAACGCGTGAGCAGACGTTCGTGAAGTAGTAAGAAATTACCAAGAGACATTAAGTGACTGCGTTTAGGGACGTTACGGCAACCTATAGAGAGGACATCGTATAATATAGGCTGGCTCATCGAGAATCTCCAATAACTATGGAATGATCATTACTCTTCTACGCGCCTCGCTTTGCCATCGAAGGTAAAAGATCGAAGTCATGGGCAGTGTGATATGCTGATCGATCATAATAAGCAGTCTACCGGAAGCGTTCCCCCCTTCGCCCCAGCGCCACCCCAGAGGAGCGAAAACGGGCTTTGTCAGCGATGAGGTATTATACTACAGAGATTTCGGGTTGAACTACGAAATCCGTACTAAGTAAGACTAACAAAAACTCAACGCAGTCCATTCCGACCTTTCCTAGGAAAGATAGGTACTGTTTCCTCGGCTTCGCACCCTGTCTCTCTGCATGGCCGAGCTCCGCTAAGGATTCGTGTGAGGCGGATGGGACATTGACCAGATATGCATGCATGGGTGACAGTCCCCAGAAAGCCCCCTATCCAGCCAGTCGTTTTTGCTGCTTACCAACGCCTCGTTGTACTGCTGGATCCAATAGGATACATTTCCTCCCCTCCTTTAGGGTCATCCGAGGTACCCCAGACTAACATGGGGCATGTTCCCCGGAGTCACAGAAAACCGAGATGCTGCCAAGTGCGGTACATACAAACAAACCGACAAAAGGACACGGCCAGCAGCAGATCCCAGAGCGTACAGGTGGTATTGAGCCTCGTGGTGAGAAACAAGTCGGGGTAGCCGTTGACTGTTCTGGTGTACTGTTCCACCGCTTATTGTTCCTTTTTTTTTTCACCAGATGTGCTAAAAAAATGAATTTTTCTTGGTTTCGCAAATGGGATCACTTCCATCCAGAGCTGGGTTGCACTCTTGCTATAGAATGGCCAGGTGACCGGGGCTGCATTCTCTCGTCATTCTAGAAGTACTAGACAAGATGGCTTGGCTAGATCCTGCATGGCGAGGATCGCAGGGGAATACAACGTTAGTACGTGTTCACTTCATACAATATGTCGTCTATACCTACATTAGTTGCGCATACAGAGATCATCACGAAAATATTCACTAGTGCCTTTCCATATAGCTACCTACCCTAACTGACCTAGGTTAGATAATTTTGATCATAGCTTTCTCGGTTACGGTCGGTATGTAGGTATACATGGGTGGAAAGTCGCTTTATATAATTGTAGAGATGACACTACTAACTAGCGAATGCAGAAAGACACTTGCGGAATATTTAAATGGGAAGTAGATAATCACAACATCTACTCATCAGATAGATAGAGTCGTTGGGGTGGTTCCTGCTTACCCCTAATAGATAGACACTCGGCCATATTAATCGTAGGGCATCTATTTTCGGCCATCATTAAGCCTAAAAGGAGCAAAACAAGTATTTGCGAATTATTAGGTCCTTATATAGCTGTATGTGTCAGCAATCTCAAACTTGGGCATCTATGTACCAAGCAAGTCAGAGCTCTCTGGGATCACTGAAGTGAATGCATATGAGTACATGCCCCTATAGTCGTATCAATATAAGGGAAACAAGAAAGCAATAAATTCTCATGGTCATTTAACATAAACCCATCCCTGCCACGCATACGTAAGCCGGAGAGTTCATAGGAGAAAAGGGGAAGTAAGCTGGCTGCTGCCAACCAAGGAACCCACCTCTCTTCAGAAAGACGTCGAATCCTGATAAAGAAAATAATTCCAGCAGCCTCAAGCACACCCCCAGATAGGTTAAGCTATTGCCACACTAGGTCGAAGAAGCCGTTAGTCTAAAATGCAGACATACTAATATGTGTGTGTACATAATAATGTTGCATATCTCACCTACCTAATCTAGACGACGAACATCAATGTAGATAGAGTTATCCAGAGTGATAGCGAGATATAAATGTCCAATTAGAAAAGGACCTACCTTTTCCTAATCTCGGTATGCATTTCTTTTCTTTCCGCCTTTTCCTTCCGTTATTTCCTTCCCTTATGTTTCATCCGAGTCTCTCAGACCGATGCTAGCCTTACTATCTACGGGAAACACCAAACGCCCCAAAATCCGAGCTGAGTGTCTGTCCCAAGATAAAATCATCTTCGTAACGGAGCCTTACGATGTAATGTAGCATCGGCGTAATGAGGTACAGTTGGATGGTATCCGAAAGTGCGTAACACCAAAACGCCCGAACCAGCCTCATAACACCAGCCAAGAAAAATCTCCGATCTTGTGTGGTGTGTATCGTAAGGGAAAGGGTGTTCCTCTACCACGAGTAGCTAGCCATCAGCGTTGGTTCGAAGAGGGATAAAAACTTCCAGATCCAACAGACACGAACCAATAAGCTCCGCTGCGATCCATTTCACTTCTTCTGCGTTATACAAGAATTCATTCGTATAATTAGTTCCCATACGTCCACTGAACGATTTCCTTACATCGTAAATTTGATTGTCATTATTTTAACGTTTCATCGGTTAACCCAGATGTACATTGCTAACCGATATAACAACCTAGAATATCTGAAAGCTTAGGCCAACAATTAAAAATTCGTATCAAATCTCTATTCGTATGTCCCCTTTCACAGAAGATGCGCACTCATAGGTATAAACAGACACAAATACAGTAATTAAAAATGAACAAAACAAATATGAAAACAAAAAAAGACATATGCTCCTAAACGCCCCAGAACCCCAGAGCCATTGAGAGAAAGTAATGTACACGTTTCTGTCTCCAGAAACCAACTTAGGTATGTACCCTCAAGTATCGTCAATCATACCAGAGAGAGGAGAAGGGGGTAAGAGGAAGAGAGGGAGGGGGGAGACAGGCAGGCCGTTCCATCCATCCATCCAACCAACGCACATAAAACCCCCCGAGTCCATCTCAAATCGTATGTTTGAAAAGAAGAAAAAAAGCCGGCCGTCAAGTCATGTTAGTGTATCAACAACTCCGCCCTGCCCTGCCCCCAAGGTATTTCCCACTAGGCTTTATGTTGTTTTGTAATTTTTCTTTTTCCCTTCCCTTTTCCCCTCAAACCCCCCGAAACCACACGGTCACCACCCAAGCAAAAGAACGAGTTAAACCCTCCCCCCCTTCCTTCCCTCACGCATACCTGTATCAAAAAAAAAAAGGAAAGAGAAAAATTGAAACCCGATGAAGTAAAGAAAAGATGAAATAAAATGGAGATAAAGATAAAAAAAAGTTAATGAAAAGAAGTAGAACGACAAGCAAAGTGAGACGAAGCACGATTTGAAGTATGGGCCAGGAGCCCGTCCTCTGTTTGGTAGTAGTAATAGTAGTAGAGGCTATTCGATGTTGTCGGAATGGGAGAGGAGGACGGACGTGCAGAAATGCCACTTCACGTCTATGACCGGCTTTTTCTTTTCTTCATTCAAGGGAGAGAGACAGTTACCCGTCTTTACAGGCCTAGAAGCATTCGGTTCGAGACACATAAAATGGGATATGATGATAAGAAAGACAAATGTGTAGTTGGGTGGGAGAAGATGGAACGGATAGATGGATGGATGGATAGTAATAACAGTGATAAATAAGGGGTAGGGGGGACAAGGGAGAAAGTGGGCTAGATCTGGGTTCGACATACGTTGATCAAATCAACGATGATCTCCCCCATCCCTTCCCCCTTTTTTTGCTTCCTTCCGCCCAACACCAAAAAAAAACCTGCCGCATGCCAAGTGAAGAAAAAGAAGTTCGGTCGTGATAAGGAATCCGGCCCGTTCACCATGCGGCCAGGTCTCCCTCCTCCTTACTCATACACCTCCCTCCGAGGCCCTTTCCATCCTCTCACACACTTGCTCTCTCTCTCTCTCTCTCTCTCTCTCTCTCTCTCTTTCCCTAAGCCCCAACGCTAACAATCCGCTCCTCTTCCATCCGCCTGACGAGCTCCCTCTCCTTCGGGCTGCGGGGATTCGCGTCTATGCCGAGGATAGCGCTGATGCGCGTCTTGTCGTGCTGCTTGTCGTCGCGCTCGCGCTCGTTCGGGCTCGTGACCGGCGTGATGGGCGTCTGCACGTACGCCTTCCACGCCTGCTCCAGCACCACGGGGCTCGCGCCGGGGCCGTACTCGGCCGCCACGGCGCCCCAGAACGACGACCGGTGCGCGGCGTAGATGGCCTGCAGCCGCGCCACGTCGACCTGGGCGAGCGACGGGGGCGGTGGCAGGGAGGAGCAGTCGAGCCGCAGGGTGGTGGGCGCGTGACCGATGGGCGAGGGCTGCGGGAAGGGGGACGGGGCGAGGGACCGCGCGCTGTCCGGCAGGGGCGTGGGGTAGCCGAGCGTGGGCGCTGCGGAGACCGGCGTGAAGGTCATGCTGGCGGGCTTGGGGAGAATGGCGGGCAGGCGGGGGGACAAGCTGCTGCTGGTCATGATGCTGGGGAGCTGCATCGAGGTCGTGTAGGCGGGCGAGCTCGGGTCGTGGCTGCCGGAGCTGCCGGGGGGTGACGGGTCACGCGGGGAGCACTCCCGGATGGGCGAGGGGATGGTGGCGGGCATGATGGGTGAGTGGCCAGTGGAAGAAGAGCCGGATGACACTGAGGTGGTGCGCTTGCGGCGGTTGCTGCCGTGGCTGAGCTGGTGGTAGTGAAGACGGCACGCCAACTCGGTCTTCTTTAAGTGCGCAGCGATATGCTTATACGGCATCTTCTGGAGACGAGTCTGGAGAAGGTATACTTCCTATTGGGGGATTGGTCAGTCATGATAATTCCTCAGGGGAACCGCACCCTCAGATGCCATAGCCTGTTATAGCAACCGAGATGGTTGTTATAAAAATGACCTCCACTCACTTCATCCTCGCTCCAAGCTCGTCCACCGCCGGTCGAGGCAAATTTCCGGTTCTTCGTGATTCCATACTCGTGACGGTCAAGGGCGTCACTCGAGGGAGTGAACGGCACACCGGTGCGGGTTGCTAAATGGATAGGGGGTGCCATTGCTGTATCTTAAATGCGGTTTCTGTCTGATCGATGGGGATTGTTTCGACTGTGCGGCCTCAACGAATTGAAGGTTGAGAGCAAAAAAAAAAGGTTTGGTTCAAAAAGGGCAGACCCCGCTGCTAGGAGAATCGAAGTTGATATAATTGTTGAAAATAAATAGGATCGGGAATCCTCCAATCGGTTCGATCTAGTCACGCCAACCTTTCCTTGATATCGTCGGTAGTGTGGAACTTGTCTCTGAATTCGACAGATTTCTTGCTATCGTAAATGGCGAAGATGGACGAGGAGGGGGAGGATAAACTAGAAACGAACACAATTTGAACGAAGGGCCGTGGACCAAAGTAATAGATTACACCGATGACGAAGGTAGTTATCCAAAAGAGTGTAAGCAGCCAAGCCAGTTGGGCGATGAAAGAAAGTGGTCGCTAGCTGCGAAGAAAGAAAAGAAAGGGGGGAGGCACGCAACAACGTCGTGATCGATGCACAAACTGATCCTATAGTGGTGGTAAAAGAGGTAACCAAACAAGAAGAGAAAAAGAAGAGAAAAAGGGAAGAAAGAGAGATAATAACCATTATGCACATGCCGCTTCATGATATTCAGACGTTTGACATCCATTAGGAAGAGCCGGGGTCTAAGGTCGCAGGGGTAGGCATTACCACGCCACGACACAAAGGACATAACCTACTTGATGGTAGAGGCTATAGCCCTGTGACCACATTTTGCCCAGCGACCCTGGAGTAGTATATGGGGTGGATGTGACAAGATCGGAAGCATAACCTTGGCTTGATCCGCGACTCCTGTCCGTTTACAACGATCCAAAACATTTGGCCAAGGCCGGGGCCTAGACACATGAGAACACCAACCTAGCATGTAGGTTGGCAGAAAGCGTCTGATTTTCCAAGATTTGCATATAGAGAAACCTGCCCCAAAGCGTATAGTCACTCGTATGAGAGTGTTTGTTTTTGGTAGATACCAAAACACCAGCAGTGCTTGGACGTTTATCTCCTCCTCTTCTTTAACCTCCTTTCAATTTTTCTTCTTCAAATTAGTACATAGAAGGACAGATAGAAGAAAGACCCAATATTTCAAAAGTTTGCCCTTGAAGCGGTGCCTTGAGCCTCCTCCTTCTGGACAAAGGACCTGATTTCCTAGAATGACATACAAAACAAGAAGATATCCACATTTGTTTTTGTTTTCCCGTTTGGTTCCAGACGGAGAGACTCCTAGCATCAGGCCGTTTCGGAAAGCGAACGCGATGAGGAGGGGAGAGGGGCCAATATACTACCCCCCCCGTCGCCTACACACATCTGGTTCCCGAGGGGATTTAACTCGGACATGGGATGTAAACGTAGTGTAAGTGTTAAGTTTGTAGTAGTATCTGATCGATTCAGATTTGAGATACTACTACGATTGGCATCCCAATCGCGAAAAGGGACCCTGCTCAACACAGTTTCCCTTGGTAGTTTAGTGTATGTTGTAGTTGTGCAGTCGTAGAGGGTCGAGGAAAGGGAAAAAAAAGACTTGGAGGTCCGTGTCTAACGTCTGACGTCGGGCGAGTTTTGTATGGACGTTGCTTCAACGTGTTGCAGAGACGCGCTTATTCAGATGATCAAGGATTATTATTGGTCTCGTCAACCCACTCTGTCCTCGAACCCCCTTGAATCCCTGACGGGTTTGGAACTTTTGGAACCCCTTCTTTTCCCCTTTTGTTCGGCGGCTCCTCTGAGCCCTGCTCGACTTATTCTCAACTTTATCTCTAGTAAAACTCGGCTTGTCTTCCGACCTTTCGCTAAAGAAAGAGCAAAGAAAAAAGCTTTGCGGCAACTAGCTTCGAGTGTTAAACCTCAACAAGAGTATAACGTTTTTTAAGCTTGTTTGTAGGGCTCGGCGCGCCTCCACGGCTGCCAAGACGCATCTCCATTCTTCCTTGACCCCTCGTGCCCCTCCATCACGATGCTGGCTACTTCCTATACACTAGCTTCAGAAACAACAGCAAGGCGGTAAATGTTACCTGTTTATTATCAATTTTTACTTTGTTTTCTTCTTTCTTTCTTCCTCTTCTCTTGTCTTCCATCATCTTGTTTTCTTTCTCTGTCCCTCGCACAATACGTTCTGTTTTGCGAAACATGCTCAAGCGACACGCCCCCCTGTTTCTAATCCAGTTTCTAAGCTGCCTCGATTACTACCTAAGTAGGTTTGGTATCATCGGCTCGTAGGTGCATGAAACTTCGTGACCTAGTACCAAGCTAGCGCAGGATCCCACAGCAGAGGGTTCTCTCGGGGCCAGCCTATCCAGGTTAAGTTAATTAGCCAGCTCACGTTTACTTACATTATGTCGTGGTTCAATCATGTATGTATGTCTAGGTAATTATCAGTAACACTCACAGCAATGGGACCTCGAATTAAGATTCTACAGTAACAGGACATACAAGTCCCCCCACCTTGTTTTCAAGTACACCACATAGATTTCTGCAACTATGTAAATGAAGTAAATAAAAATGAGCCTCGGTCCTCTCCCCAGCCCTGGTAGGCGCATTAACCTAGTTTCTAGCTTGGGACCCTTGAAACTCGCTAAGAATCTCAACTTCGTATCAGCCTTAGCTCTTCCTAGTCCAATTGGTATGTTCAAGGTTGTAGTCGGGTTGTAGTATAGCGGATGTGCCGATAGATCCGACGTATTGGTAACCGCTGAGGCTGAAAGTTGGCCAGGCACACTACCCGGATTCCAGATGAATGCTACATAATGATAGTCTGAGTATAAACTCACTATACACACTCAGAGTGAATAAGTGAGTAGTAAACATACCTACTGTCTGACCCTGTTCTAAGTAATTAGTACATCAAAAGCCTCGAGGGCGTTTACCGGTTCACCAACTCTCTCCGCTCGTCCAACCAAGGACCCTCAAGAGTTTCAGTTAAAGAACTCCAACCAAAACGAACCCCATCTCGGCAGCAGTAACAGTGGCGCATGCATATACATATATGTAATAATATGTATGCACGTATAAGTCCCAACGGTTGGTTGCACTAAAAGTTTCGCGACCCAAGGATGCACGAGACGCATTGTGAACACCTAGGACGAAGCTAATGCACCTTTCTAGATAAGCTTCGTCCAGGGTCATGGTCATGGGTTGGTTGGGTTAGGAGACATACACTACATTACACCATGAGCTTGTATACATGTACGGAGAGACAGCTCGTTCCACGATCATCGCTGTTGAGGGCTCAATAATTACCTTACCCTCCTATTATATACACACCTTACCATATTACTAGCTAGGGGATTCTTTACCTAGGTATTTTATCATCTTTCCCTGCTTTACACATTCCAATCCATATAGGTACGTTAAGTTAGCTTCTTTATTTCCTTTTTATTCTTTTTCACCTACCCCGGCTCGGCGGGGCATATATGAATCGAATCCTCGGTAACAATCGAAAACATGCTGACCGTGATTGGATAAACTTCTGGGACAAAAGAGCCCCAGGTACACCCCCCTTCCCCAAAATCTTGACTATATCTTGTTGTTGTCGTGAAGAATTTTTTCGACGTGTCAGACTTACCTTGTTGTTTGATCTTAAAGGGAATAACACGTACCTAAAGTCGGTGTATCTTGTTCGTTTCGATCGTGTCATCCTTGCGACTTCAACCTCATGCGAAGATCTGGTGCGCCATAGGTTTACTTAGTATGGGCGTTTCTGGCCCATCATATATAAATATATATAGCCTATATATCTGCTATTTACTTGGCACAGTAGGCTATGTATATTACGTATGTCATCATGATAGTCGTCCGGGACCTTAATTCGCGCAAGGGGATCTACGAATTCTCCCCATTCTTGTCACGATAAGACAAGACGCTGTTTAAGGAGGGTATCCCGATTTTGGTTGAACGTAGATGATTTGTTCTCTTGCTTGATAAACCTATGATATGCTCTATATGGAATAGTGCGGGTTATTTCCTAATTACACCTAGGTACTCTCTTGTACTATTACTATTCTCAGAAAATTGAGTATGGTTCCAATCTTACTTTCTCCCAAAGATTTCCTGTAGATCTGCAACGTGAAGACGCCATCTTAGCCCCTCACGTACCCTACCGGTATACCAACGGCAATATAATCTATGTATCAACTTTTCCTTTCTTTTGTGCCAAAGCCGATATGCAGATCCAGCTTCCTCTCCGCGGAAATAAACGAATTGGTTAACTTATCAAGCTATTCTTTTTGGTCTTTACGCCACCTTCAATTCTCTGCAATTCTACAATCGCTATTGCAGGATGATCTGTGCCTAGCATCATTGTTCGTCTAATCTCACCCACTGAGTGCACCCTGCGAATGATCAACTGCGTACATTATGCTTTACCCAGACGAAAGAGTGCTTTTTAGCTATAAGATCATGATAATACTATACGCTAACGGCTATACCTACCGAAGATACTAGGTAAAACTACAGAATCATGCGATCTAAATGTTTTTAAATACCGCAGTTAGACTCTAAAACATGAAGCAGGCAAAGCTTGCCTTTGATAGTAGAAGCTCCATCCATCCATACTGAGTTGTTCAAACACGGTAGTGATAGGCTCGTGACGTGTTGACATTTGGGCAGGTTATCGTTTACTTAATTTGCACCGAAGGCAGATGGGTAAGTTTTTATATGAAAGAGCACCGATCAAACTATACAATTAGGTACCTAAGTAATTATATCAAATATCACTCAAGAGACATGTTCATCCAACAAGTCTATATTTCTCTAATATCGTGCACGGTACGTATTTTCGTCATCGTCATGATTAATATATATAAACGCATGCGAGGAAGAGTCTAGATCTGAAATAAATTTCCTTTTTATAGTTACATACTACTTACGCGGATCTTGTGCAAGGGGGGTTTAAGGAAGGGCGGGAAGGCAGAAAATACGATAAGTGACAACCAAGCAATCCCTCCCCCAACCCCCTGCCGCAGAGCCGCAGCTCCCAAAACTAGATCCCGAAGGTTTTCTTACCTTTGCGGTTTCAGTATAGCAACTCCCTCCCGATGCTCTCTCTCTTTTAGGACAAAATGATGGTGTGAAAACGGCCACGTGCCCCTCCTCTTCGGTGAAAACCACCATTCCCGTTCGATGTTGCTGGTCCCTCCCCCGGTGATAAAATGAAACTTGCCATGATGCCATCCAGAAACCCCCCTTCTTGTCCTCTTTGGCGCTCTTATGTAAGTGTTAGCATACACGTATAACCCTACCTACACCATCTAACTGACGGACGGGCCTCGAGGACTGGATAAGGACGGTCGACGGATAAACTTCGCTGTCGCAACGGCGCGCAGAACCGACGATCAACTCAGGTAGGGTAGGTAATTTACGCGTAAAAATGCCGCCCTTCTCGCTTTCTCCTTCTTCGGATTTTGACTTCCTTACGCACGCCCTTGTATTTGAAATGACGTCTTGTAAACACACCGCTACACACACACACACACACACACACACACACATTATGATGCCCTGTATATCCCCCCTCCCCCCTCCTCCTTGTCGCAGTCGGCAACAGGATTCACGATAGCGGGGAACGAAACTCCCAAGAAACAGCCGGCTAGTGTAGTGGGGGGGAGGGAAACTCTGTTTTGCCAGGAGGGCCGAAGCTTTCTCCCTCCTCTTCTTCTTCTTGTTCTTCTCTTCTTCCCTCGTTTCTCTCTCTCCCTCTCTCCATTCCTTCAACGCGTAAGACCGAAAAGGAACTTTTCACTGTCCTACCGGTCTGGGCGTGGGGAGCATGGATAGGAACTTTTCAATATATACCGTTATGCAACGCGTAAACGATTCTCTGACGAAGCTAAACATTTATGCGATGAGTCGCGGTCACTAGCCGGATTTGTCATCGACTATACCTATATCCTTATTAGTGGTTTCTGCAGGTTCTCAAAACGAAATAAAAACCAATCTCGTTTCCCTGATCGGGACTTGGTTATAATTCACTTTTTTCTTTTATGGGTCGAGCGGTAAGGGGGAAGGGAAGGTTGAGGTATCCCACCGAGTGAGTGAATAGCCAGGTCCAGGCCCCAACGGTGCCGTAGAGTTGACAGTTTTGTCTAAGCAGAGGGGAATGAATGATATGATGCCCAAGCTTAGTGACCCTTTATCGAGGATGGTTTTGTTTTCGACCGCTCTTGCGCATTCTAGGCACGAACCCTATGTGCCCTGTGTAATAGAGAAAGAGCGCACAGATGACGCTGTTAGTCGTCGGAAAGGAGTCTAGACTCACCAGAATCTAAGAACCTGGATGTAGTTAGTTAGGCATTGAGACGGTAGGTAGGCTCAGCTCGCTTCAACCATGTGAGCCTGTCAACGCGGTACCTGTGCGTGCATACATGATCTCGGTTGCGGGATGGTCGTTAATGATGCTAAACATTTCGTTGCATGGGTGGCGTGCTTGTAGTCTCATATGCCGAGTTTAGTATAAAGTCTTCTGTTAGGAGTTAGGTATAGTCGTTGACTATATGTGCTCCCATACCTACTCTCGACAACTGAACTGGAAAAAAAAAACCCCCCGGAAAGGAGGGACTCTTCTGATTTATGCGTTAGACATGGTAGATACCTAGAATATTTTTTTTTATCTCAGTATTAGGTTAAAATAAAACTCTAGTAGAGTCGATTTCGTCAAGTAAGGGTTGATAGGTTGGGGTGAGCTAACAAGTGGTATAGGTTAGTTGGCGCTTAAAGTGACGTGCACATATATCATTATTTAAGTTCACCTTGACATAATGAAAAGAGCCTGTTGAGTCTGGGTATAACAGCAAGATTATACTCCTATACAAGCTGAAGGTTATTTCAATCTCGCCTCTTCACCTACCCGCTCGCCACATAGAAAGCAAACAACTAAATGCAAGATTGCAGGTTGCTGACGGGACAAGTTGTTTAGTTTAAAGGTATATAGGTTATATACCTACCTACCTGGGTAATCAGCGGCCTACTCAGCAGTGGTGACTTGGTGGTGGGTAGCGTCTGGTGGTTGTGACTAGCCGTATGTGTGTTCGGGGATGAAACAGGTAAAATATGTAGGTCAGCGAAAGGAGGCTGATGGTCGACGACCCTAGGTTTATGGTACATGCATACCCGTACAACTGGGTGCAAGGTAGGCATGTGTAAGTTGTATGAACATCGAGCGATCGGAGAGAACCTGGTGTCAACAGGGCTGCAGCAACATTGCATGGCTACTCCATACTAGAGGTCTCTATAGGTACTTGCGGGACTAGGAGGCCAAGTATCGTGAGGGATGCAAGTACTTGCTGGCTGCGGGGACAAGTACATGGCGATACTTGGGCGGGATCTTGCTAATGTTTGGCTTGGCAGCACGACAGTTCTATTACATACCTACATACATCTAGTATCCCACCTAAGTATGTACCAGGTCTACCCAGGGCAAAATACATGTAATAAGTTTGTGCATACTATACAACAACGTGAACGCATGTCTTAGGTAGCCACATATTTACATACCTACCTGCTGGCTGTCCATACCTACTTCCATGCTTGTAGCAGTATAGTATAGATTCATCTTTTACCTTAACAACTAATAATTAATATCTAACATTGCGGCTTATATATGGGTTAGGAGACGCGTTTTAGAATATGCGTGGCGCTGGGTAGCTGTTACTGTAGTGTATATATAGTCTTACCTGCATTGCTCGCCTTACTATTTATAACTGCCTACCTAGGTTAAGGTATATTAGCAGATCTAGAGTGAGATCTATTCAATCTCTAATGTATTGAGTGTAAGTATCAGACTAGTCTAACCTAGGTGTGTAAGCTTAGTATGTCGTCTATACAGGATACTTACGCGTATACAACCCACACTATACGTGGGGATCAACCCAACCTACACCTATATATGCACTTAACAGCATGTACCCCATACTTTTAGTGTAGGTAGGACTGAACCTATAAACTATTGAGAATTACCCTCATCGGTGATAGGTATTGAGATTGTATCCTATAGTAAGAGGTATTCTCATCTTATGGTGAAGCCATGTTCTTCAAGGTTATAACACGATACTTATAGTCTGGTACTTTGGTATGTCTATGTCAACTTATTACATATGTTTACTTCAACGTCAATATTGGGTAACCAATCCTTGTAACTACTATGTAGGTACTAGGTAGTTGTTCTAGTTTAAACTCTATTGGTTTAAACTCTATAAATGTAAATTTTAAAATCTATCCCAATAGGGTCTTAGTTGATGTCAACTGGTAAACTATATCAATGTACTGGTACTATCAATAGGTTACCCAAGAACAGTATCAAATATCGATAGCACTTAGACCGCATACACTTAGGTACATAGACACAGGTATCCAATTAAAATAGGACAATCATTAGCTAAGGACTAGTAGTCATTAAAGATTTGGTGGAAAGAAAGTAAATGGAAGCTAGTAAAAGAAAAAGTAGTATACACTAAATACAGAGTACCAATAAGTGCTAAACTAGGTAGATGGATATGATATATTTGATCCGACAGAGCCTCATCTGATAAAGTTGATCCATTTACAAGAAAGACGAGAAGACCCATCCATATAATTATCCCGATAGGTTGGAAAAAAGAAAGAAGAGACAAGAAAATATTAAAAGAAAAGATAGGAAAAAGAAAAAAAGAATCGAGGTCTCGTCATGAGACATTGAACCGGAAGGCCGGATATGATTGATCAATTGATTGCTTGGAGAACATCCACTTGGCAGGCTAGGTAGGTTTATTTGGATAACTGTTGGAGGAGAAAGAGAGCCTGCGCAGCGAGACCCAAGTAGCGGAAAGTCGGAGGTAGGCTGTGTGGGCTTGTATTGGATCAGAGTGGGCTAGTCCGGGCTGTGTGGATGAAGAATTTGGAGAGATCAGAGGACGCCAAGCCGAATTAGACTCTCCGATGAGAATCTTGTCCAATCAGATTGGTAAGGAGCTGTCTTAGCGAAGGATGTGCTGGGGGGATAGGCGGGGGTTTTAGAGTGGAGAAAAGAGGATTGGGTCGTCCGCCTGTTGGCCTGTGTGTCCAGCTGGTTGGAAATTGGTTTAAGGCCCTGGATTAAAGGTACCTCTGGCCTGCCACATCCACGTACCGACCTTTTCCCCAAATCTTTCCACTCTTATTATTTTATCTTATTTTCCCCAACCTCTCATATTTTTATTCAGATTTCGAGGAGAAAAAGAAAGGATTGAAAAAAAAAAAGAGAGAAGATATTAGTATTAGGTACAATACAATACAGTACAATACAGTACAGTACAGCACTACACAAGCTATACGCCAATATAGGTACATACATAACCTACCACCCCGTCTTCACCCACTATACCACCTACTTAAACCTTAGGACCTTAAATAGGTAGGTACGTTGTGTCTCCAAAAAGAGTACACCAGAGAGTACACCAGATTATTGTCTGGTGAATGTACCTTTGTATCTTACTGTACACAGTACGCACACAGTATAAGTCCGCCTAAGGCAACCAGGCCAAAAGAACTTTCTCCCTTCAAGGCAGAACCTTTCTGGACCGCACGGGCCACACAAGGAAACGCGGGCGCGTGAATGTGCAAAAGTCACCTTACGTACTACCAGGCGCCAGGCCAAAAGAAAACCCCATCCTTTTTTTTTTAAACCTGTCCATCCAAAGACGGCGCGATAAATTTCTGTACTTTCACCCAAAGTACAACCCACCTCACTGCATACGTACCTACATACACATTTACTACTTTCTCCGTACTTCACACATCGCATCCACCCACTTTCCATCAAGGGTCATCGAGAATCATCCCGAGTCCTGGTCCCTTCGACTGGAGTTACTTCTTTTACTTTATTTTGTTTTAATTTTTGATCTTTGTCGCGCACTCATCGGGGTATTAGTGACGAAACGACATCAACACCAAACACCAGCAAAAAAGAAAAGGAAAAGAGGTCGCAATACCCTCAGATAAGGACATAGCCTTGTCACCTGAGCTGAAGAGGTCACGCAATCGATATTTGCGACCACGAATTAGAAACCAAGCAGGAGAAAATTTTTTCTTCGAGTAAGTTCTTTTTTTTTTAAACCATAAAAAATAATTAAAAAAAAAAAAAAAAGAAAAAGAAAAAAGAAAAGAAAAAAAAAGGTATCGTGACCTTTCGGACAGTTCCCTGTCCGTCTTGTTCCATCCATCAAATTGACTCGACCCACTCCCCAAACGCGCCGCCACACCAAACAATCCAATCCCAATCCAATCCAGAACCTGCCGATACCATCGATCAAATCAATCGAGTTGAAGCAAGCAAAGCTAAAAAGTCAATCTCACCAAATCCCTACCATTACCATCATTTCCATCATCGTCATCATAACCATTCTCATCAATATCACATATCAGATTGTTAATGACAGTGGTATCTTTCCCTTGTTGAGGTCCGCCCGTCATACTCTCTCTTCCCTGTCTTTTTTTTTTTTCCTTATTCATTCAACCATACCCATTTTTTTGGTTCGCAAACATTCGCATTCCGTATTTCCCATCATACACATATTACGTACTATTTCTCACCAAACCCGAACTTTACCTGCGCCACCGATAGGAGGAGCAAGCTCTTTTTTTTTTTTTTTTTTCCTTCTCTTTACTTCCACTGTTCTGATCTGCGACCCATACGATACACTTTTACTACTTGCCTATACCTAATTCTCTCTGTACACACTACCGTACACACCCTACATAAAAAACTATCTAGGTACTTATTCTGCTTAGTTCGCTCAGTCCCCAAAGGACCCATCCACGTGGCTTGGGCAAATCTTCTTTTGTCTTTGTTTCGAGTAAGTACTTGGGACCTCGGGAGAGGAGGGTGCACGAGTACGGAGTACAAAGAAAGAGAACGCGCGACTCAAGTTCAAGTCAAGTCCTTCCCCCCCGGTCGCTTGCTCTTCTTTTCTCATCTGTGTACCTCTGTATACTTGTACTACCTATCCTATACCTCCCTAACCCTTGTCAATCTACATACCTACCACCTTCCTCAGCCTTCTTTTTTTTTTCTCCTCTTATCGCAATCTTCCGTCACCCTCACCTTACTTTACACTATACCACATACACACACACACACATATTGACGTACGTACCTAACACCTTACCTTGTTCCGCCCTTGTCCACTTTCTTTTACTACTTGTCCACACACCGTTTCCCTCGCCCCCCGCTTTCTCTTCTTTTTTTTCTCCCCTCTCTACCTCTTTTTTTCGCGTGTACGAGTGTTCAAGGTACTTCTAGGACTTGAGGTACGACACTTGCAGCTATTCCTATACTTCTTCCCTTGTCGCGACATACACGTGCGTGTAGCTTTTCCTTTTTCTTTTTTTTCGCATCTCACAATTGATTGCTTTGGTTTCCTTTTTTCCCCCCTCCACTACCCAAGTCACCATACAATATCAATACCACAAGCTGTGGTTCCCAGCCCCAACCAAAAAACAAGCATAAGAGAGAAAAAAAAAAAATACTTGCGCTACTTTTACATACATACACTACACTACACTACACCACTTACATACACATACATACATACCTACACCATCCATCCATACCATACGTACATACGTACATACATCTATCTAATACATACATTGCCATCCATACAATACCATCCTATACCATACCATACCCTATCCATATCTTAATTGCCCCCCTTCCAACCAACCAACTCTGCTCCTCGGTCCAACTAGGCCTATCCCGCTATTCTACGCGTCCCTCTTTTGCATATTCCATCCCATTCTATTATTGGCTAGTCTTGTCTAACAAACTTTCGGTTCCAGCGCGCCGACCTTAAATTTTTAAATTTTTTTTTTACACACATACTCACGCACGAGTGGTGGTACTTACCGGCTACCAACTCTACAGAGAGAGAACATCGGAGAAGAAGCAAACCAACCAAGCAGTAGCAAGAAACAGCAAAGTACTACACATCACAAGCAACAGAAAAGCAAGGGAAAAAAGCAAGGCCAAAAAAAAAAAAAAAAAAGGCAATAAAGCATCACAGCCTCGGTCTATTGACAGCAGACGCGTCTTTTCGATATCGCCGCTTATTTTGTCTATCTCGTTCTTCTGTCGTCCGTGCGTGTTCGTTTGACTCGACTTTCAGGTCTCGATACAAGTCGCAAAGTCGCAAATCGCCTAAACCAATCGCCAAGCCGTCATCGGCAACCGGTCTTTGGTATACTTTGGTGTTTGCGCCGGTTATCTAAAAAAAAACCATCTGCGCAACTCAAGTCGATACCTTTCTTTGACTTTGACCCGCAGCATCGAATACTTACTTGGTCCATCTTTCTTGAAGGAGGTATTCTACCATCTTTCTATACTTTCTGCTGCTATTTTATGCGCCACTAAGATACCTCGCTTGATTGCCCGTAAGTCAACTCTATCTATATCTCGTTTTCCTTTTTTGTCTCTATTTTTTTTTTAAAGGGTCACTGTCCATGTCGGATGTGAAGTAGACATGACATGGTTTGGGAAGCCCCGTAACTTGTCACTTTGACTTCTTTCGTTTTCCCTTATTATCATTTATTATTATTGCTATTATTTTATTTTACAACTTGATCTCATCGTCGCATGAGACATCTGTAACTATCAACTTCACCCTGGACTGTCCTTATTTTTTTAATCCTTACTATCATTCTTCTTCCCATTACGTTCTACCCCATCCGTTACCTCCCTACCTACTTGTCTACTACATACCATTACATGCGTTACATATGCCTACCTACCTACCTACCTACCTACATACATACACACACACACACACATATATCCCATCCCTCATATCACTACTGTTGCCTTTTACCCCTCCTGCCCTCTCATGCACATACACGTGCATCCAGAGGTAGATATTTGCATACCCAAGCCTCGTCTTGCCTGCCTATCATCTACATCCAACTCGCTTTCACAATTTTATCACTTTTCTCTCTCCCTCTCAGTTTACCATGATTACCAAACAGAATCACATCGTGCTATCTTTTCTTTTCTTTTTCCCCCTTCTTTTCTCTCTATGGGTTTTAGCCCCTTAGATCTATCTGTCTATCTCTCTTACCCCCCCTTCCCCCTTCGTTCTCTCCCCATCCAATCCCATCATGGCTAGCACTTCATCTCGGTGCCATCGTCGATGCTACCTACATCTTACCTACCACCTACTACCCTCTTACCCAATCCCAGCCCCCGGTCATCTTCGTTAACTGCGCCTCTTTCATTTGTGGTAAAGAAAGAGGAAGAAAGAGGGAAATAAAATTTTCGGTTGATTGATTTATTCATCACCTAACCTCGAGTATACCCGATCTTCCAATTCGCTTTCTCCTCCTCTTCCCACCTCCCTCGTTGTACAGTCAGAAAGAGAGATCCTTCAGAATTTCTGTACTTTGGTCAGGATTAGCTTTGTTCTCGCATATACTTCTACCTCTCTTTTTTATACTTCCCTTTGTGTACTTGTATTGGGGATAAAAAGAACAGCCCCCTCTTCCTCATCCCCCCTGTACTTGTACTTAGCTGACACTAGTTTGCCCTTTTCAGATCATGCAGCAGTGGCAGGTCGGCCCCGTGCCGGAGTACCTCTACGCCAACTCCACCCAGCATGCCAACGACATGCAGTAAGTACCATCCCCTCCCCCCTCTCCTCTATATCCCGGCACCTTTCATGTACAGTACCTGTCGCTTCCCATCTTAGCCCCCCTTTTGGTTCTCCATGTCCCCTCTCCCCCTCTGCACCCCTTGTCTTGTCCCAGATGGCTTGTACACACGGACGTATACCTACCTGGCCTAGACGCCCTGCTGTACAAGTCGAACGTACTATATGTACTCGATGTACACCTGCGGTCTGAAACCATGGCCCCGTCCTGCTACTCTGGAACGAACTACGTCTCCGCCTCGGTGCTCCACAGCTAGTGATGGAGAACTGGCGATAGCTTCATTGCGCTCCGTGCAAAAGTTTATTATGACCTTGCCGTCTGCTACTTACCCCCGCATACACTACTGCACTGTTATTCCTTTCCAATACAGGGTCCAATTCCCTTCATATCTTCTATCTGGCACCGGCAAGGTCATGATTCGATGTTGTGCAGTCATGTTGTCGTGTCTCGCTACTATCACCGCCACCATAACCGCCGCCTCCACCAACACAAGACTGTCTGGGCAGGCTAACATTATTTCGTGATATAGCCCTACTCACTCTTATCAAACCGACATGTCTCGCCGAAATGAGTTCGCTGGCTACGCCCCGCAAGCTCCGAATCCCGCTGCTCAAACGCATCAGCCGCACACCCAGCCGCACCACCAACAACATCAAGGGCACCAGCACCAGCCCCATCAGGCCCATCCCACGCATGCTCAGCACTCGCAGCAGCACCAACACCAGCAGCAGCATCAGTCCCAGCACCACGCGACCCCTGTGCCGCCGCCCATGACCATCCCACAGCCTGGTGCTGCCACCCCACAACAACAGCCAACCCCTACACCGGCTCCGGCGCAAGCCCCACCTCGCGGCCGTAAAAGACCCGCACCGGCTCACCAGCAAGCCCATCAACAGACGACACAGTCTCACGCGCCAGCTGCCGCTCCTTCTACTCCAGCTACCGCCACCGCGACTCCTACCGCGGTGACATCCGCTCCGGCTCCTGGACCCGCAACGCCTGCCTCCGCGCCGGCGCCGACTGTGGCCCCACCATCTCAAGTAACTCCTGTCGCGCCCCCAGCTACCAGCACAGATGACGCCATTACAACGCCTATCCCTCCCCCTTCGAAGAAGAGTCGAACCAATACCCCGTGGACTCCTGCCGAGGAACTGCGGCTGAAGCAAATGAGGGATGCAGGCAACAGCTGGGCGGAGATCGCCAAGGTATGTACCTCTTGGCATATTCCGCGTACATTTGACTAACATTCTTCTAGACATTCCCAACCAGAACCGAGGGCAGCGTAAAGAAGCATTGGTACAAGGTATGTACATACCCATCAGCTACCTACCATCGATATCTTATCTGTTAACATGATGACCAGGACATGCACTATGCTGAGTTCGCCGAAGATGAGAGCCAAGCTCTTCTCTCTGCCATTAAAGATTACGAGAATAATAAGTGGAAGACGATTGGCCAGAAGGTTGGCAAGCCAGCAAAGGTCAGCAGTCGCTCCCTAATCCTCGCTCGCTCAACTTTTATATACCGTGTTTTGTTACTGACGTTCTTCCTTGGGTTTAGGCTTGTGAACAGTATGCAAAAGAGCACTTCCCGGATCTTTTTGCTACGCAGAAAGCTCGCTAGAGCGGGCTGCCTCGCTCTCAGGATTTTGACGAGACCAATGCCCTCGCGCAACATGATTCCAATACGTCCAAGGCATATTCTATAGGACTGATGTACCATCTCGATAGCCCAAATTCCTGTGTTTCTTTAACAACGAAGGTTATGCCCGATTCTCCGGCCTCACCTCGTATAGTTTCGCCTCCTTCATAGACTTCGAGCTAAGGCCCCAGCTACTATACCATCCATATGCCCTAGAATTGGACTTGGTTGCAGACCCTTTCTTTTTCTTTTTTTTTTCTTCCGGTTTCTTTTTCTTTCTCGCGCTTTCGCATTTTCTACTATGGTGGATATTTTGCCGAGTTGTCTGTTTGAGGCAAACCTACTACGGGAGTCAATCACAATGCTCTACTGACTTGTCGTCATCTATTCCCCATTGGGTTACGATGTACGATTTTAAGTTACTAGAGGACCCGCTCTCCTTTCGGGGGTCTTGCCTTGATAACAAGTACTGTTCTGCGCGCAAGTTCATACCCATATTGTAGCTGCTGTGGAGGGGCGATGGAAGAAAGCAACGGATTGAACGTTTTCATGCTATACCTTCACATTATCCTAATTTTAACTCCTTTTTTTCTTTACTTGTTCTTTTTTGTTTCACGTCGGCACATGTATTAGGTACGGTATGGTACAGTACAGGGCTCTTTTTGTTTTCACACAGCACGAATCCCCCACGGGAGGATATGTCCGGCTTTTTGGAAGACAGGACATATGGGCATCATCGGAAAGAGAAAGAGAGAGAGTTGCGTTTTTTTTCATCACTCCCCCCCTAAACAGTTTTTCATAAGGAATGAGATATAAAGTAAACAAAGTAGTAGTGACCATTTATGCTATCTAATCTGACTTGAATGAATTTTGTTTTTCCACAAGTAATTTTTTTGGTTTAATTTTTATTTTGCGATGTGTGACTTGGAACTAGGTGATTAGTGGTAATGGCTAAGGGAGTGGAAATATGAGTATAGTTATAGTGAGTCTATGATATGTATCTATTCAAGCCTAGTTAGTGTTTTTACTCCTTTTCATCACCCTTGAAATAGTTTACGTAGTAATAATATCTACTATGGTAGGTTTCAAGATTGGGACGGAGATTTATTTTTATATTATATCATATACTACTATTATCATCATCATAATTCGTATATCTCCCATCATTTCTCTCTATATGTGCATTACATATTTAACATCTGCCTGGCTAAGCTCTTTTTTTTCTTTTTCTTCTTCTTTAGAGGAGAGTCAGGGGGAGTCGAAGGCGGGGTTAAGAGGGATGGGAACGCGTTATGGTATAGGGGAGAGTTACTTGCACGGGCACTGGTGGAGAACTCTCCGGGGCGGATGCGGCGTCGAAAATCACGACATGATGGCTCGAGCGGGATCCGGTAAGCGCGCGGAATGGCGTTATTGCAGCCGCCGTCGCCGCCGCTGACGTTGACGTTGATGTTTAGGGAGGGCTTAGTTGAGTTTAACCTCCTAGGAGGGGAAAGGGGAGATCTAAGTAATGGATTAATAAAAAGTGAATGGTGGCAAGTTGATTCCAAATATATGCTATGCGGTTAGTTGGTGATATTGATCTGCTGTACCTTGGCGGTAGTGCAGTGCGTGTAAGCTGAGAAGGTAAAGTTCTGGTTTTATCTGATGCTTGACATTTAGGATACGATTTTGACATATACTTTTCCTTTACCTCTGGTAGAATGTGTGTAGATATACTTCGACGCTTGTTGGAAATAAACGTAGCTGCTATATGCCTAACTTAGAAATCTATAGCTTCTATGTATGTGGGTTATGTATGTTCCTGGGCGTGGATCTATCTGTCTGCTGTTTGAGAGAAACTAAAAAAGGCAATAAAGAAAAAAAGAAAAGAAAAAGAGGAGAGCTCCTTGCCAAGCTGCTGCGAGCATTTAACCTAATGCGGCAAAGATCGAAGATTGCGTGTATGTGAGAGTGTGCTGTAGGTTGCAAGTCGCTACATTACATTGCTGCTACTACTACGTACATGTATATACATATGAGTGTAAGTAGGCATGTAGCTAGTGATATGGGTTAACCATGATAATTTATAGCGTATCGATGTACACACTCTAACATATGGGACTATGTATATGTATTTGTATTTCAATGTTTCTTTACACTTAGGTTAGTTGGCGTTCTAGTGTAGTCTAGTGTAGCAGCCTTTCCCCCATCTTTGTACTCCGTAATTATTTCGTACATTAGCATCGCAATAAACTTTGGTCTGTTTTTGAAATGTAGTATATATGTATGGGCGTTATTTTATTTGTCTCAGTGTCATATACGTAGGTACATACTTTCATAGGCTAAACATATGACACTTACACTAGGTAGAATAACAACACTAACAGCACATGTGTTGTTGGAAAGTCTCACGATGGATCGATGCACTGAGACCTAAAGGGGGAAGGTGATGGTCGCACCAGCATAGCATGACATGAAAGTACGTACGTAGGTTGCATGTGCGCGCATATATATAGGTTATATATATACAACTATAACTACAGCTACACTACACTACACTACACTACACTAGGTATACTAGGTATTCTATAGTGTACTATGCATACCACTGTAAAATAGTAACCTACAATACGAGAGGTTTGGGTCTATTTAGATGTTTGAAATCAGGACAAGATAGGTAATGAATGTACAGTAACTTTGACCCTCCTCTTTCCGCCCCCAGAAACCCCTAACCTACAATAGACACTAGCGCTGGAAAGTTAACTGGTAGCCTGTACCCTAAAGGTTAAACGATGCTCCACTTCCCCACTGATTTGCGATAAGCGTGGACTACTACAGGGATCTCCCTATTTCCTTCATAACCAACAGTAATAATCATAATACGATACCACTAATAATAACAATAATAATACCTCTCTCTCTCTTTTTGTTAATGAACCTACCTTAACCCCTTCCCATTCCCGTCTTGCTTTATTTTTAATGGTCTTTTACCCTTTTTCGCCTTTTTTCTTATTCTCCGACTCCTCCATTCTTCTTCCCACCTCCTTTCGCTAACAAATTGCACAACTCATTGCTTTTTTCATCACCTTCGTTAATTGTGTTTTTGGTTTATTCTTGCGCGTCTTTTTTTTTTTAAGGAGAATAAAAAAAGGAGACAAGAGAAATAAAAAGGTTCGTCGAGTTAAGTTGAATACAAAGAACAAGTCATTAAAAAAGCGGAGAGTTATACCTATTTTCATTACTCGTTCGCTTTGATTTGATTAATTTTATTCAACATCAATTCAAACCTGATCCGTCGCTTTGAACTCTTCTTTACCCACCAATCAATCATCTAACACGTCAAACCTCGAGTCGTGTTGATTGACGACCGTCCAATCTTGACCTGAACAACTTTTTGTGCAGGAAGTTAATTCACCGTCAAGGAAAAGAAGAGGTTTCTTGTCATTGCTCGGACTATGTTTCGTTGAGAAAGTAGTTCACGGTTTGGAAAGGAGAGAACAAAACCTCGCGCGCCCGATCCGCTCCAATCGCTACTCACTATTCGCTATTCACTATACGTTATTCGCTATACCGTATACGAAACCCATTCTGTCGTTTCTCATCCATCCGTGTTGGGAAGACTTGCAAACGAATCTAAAACCCGAGACTCATTTTTTCTTTTCATTGTTTCTCGAGTCACTCGCTTTACACCATAAAAACCCAATACATAAAATAATATAACGCCACACCCCCCCTTTTCCGGTTTCGTTATCAAACCGTTCTCGCCGAATAACATCAAATACCAATACCATAATTCATTAATAATTATACACACAACAGCGGCACCTAAAAAAACAACAAGCCATGTTTCGATTATTACCCGCCTTGGCGGTGGCCTACCTAAGTGCCTCGACCGTTCTCGCCGACGACGCGGCCACCTGCTCTTTGACCCAGAAGTGCCCTGAGGAAACCCCGTGTTGCTCCCGTAAGTAGTTGTGTATGGGTGTGTTTGTGCGCCTATGTGATGCACGGCACTCTTCTTGTCTTGACCCCCTGTCTCGGAATGGGTAAAATGAGTTTCTAACCTCAGCATATTCTAGAGTATGGCCAGTGTGGTGTTGGTGCCTACTGTCTCGGCGGCTGTGATCCGCGCATGTCCTTTTCCCTGGACTCATGTGTTCCCGCCCCCGTCTGTGCAAGCCGGACCATGTCCATGGATTCCACCGACACCATTGTCGATGTGGGCAAGTACCTAGGCGACCCTACCAAGGCCGATTGGGTTGCCCAGGGCACGCCCCTGGCTTACAACGGCGCCACTCTGCTCACCATGCCTAAGAACTCGGTCGGAACCGTGCTGGCCTCTACCGTCTACATGTGGTTCGGAAACGTCAAGGCCAAGATAAAGACCGGAAAGGATGCCGGTGTCGTCACGGCTTTCATTCTGCTGAGTGATGTGAAGGATGAGATCGACTTCGAGTGGGTTGGTACTGAGCTCGATATCGCCCAGACGAACTACTACTTCCAGGGTATCCCGGACTGTAAGCGCGCGCTGCCTCCCTTACCTCACCTATTTGCCTCCACAGTCATTACTAACCTTTCTTACTAGACACCCACTCGGGAAACATTACGGGCCTATCAAACACGAACACCGACGAGCACGAGTACGAAATCCGGTGGACCCCGGATCAGATCCAGTGGCTAGTTGACGGCCAGGTGGGGCGCACGCAGAAGAAATCCGACACCTGGAACTCGACGTCGAACCAGTACGACTTCCCGCAGACGCCCGCACGCGTGCAGCTCTCCATTTGGCCGGGCGGCGCCGCCTCCAACGGTAAGGGCACCATCGACTGGGCGGGCGGCCCCATCGACTGGGACAGCGACGACATCAAGAAGGACGGGTACTACTACGCCACGGTGCGCGACGTCGAGATCGACTGCTACCAGACCAACAGCCCGCCCGGCACCAACTCGGGCACGAGCTACGTATACGACAATGTCAAGGCCACCAACGACACTGTCGAGGACACCGACAAGAGCACCGTGCTCAAATCGCTTCTCGGCACCGGCCTCGACATGGACAAGGACTATCCTTCATCTAGCGCCAGCGGCAGCACCGCTGCCGTCATCCCCGGCCTCAGCGGCGGCGGCCCCGGAACCAACGGCCAGGCCGCCGGCGGCGACGCCAATAGCGATACCGGAAGCAGCGGCTCCACCACCACCGGCTCGACCTCGGCGTCTTGCACCGAGGGCTTCCAGCAGGTGTGCGGCAGCTCCGGAGATAACTCGAATGAGGGCGTGAGGCGGGACCGCGCGCTCGGCGCGAGCGCGTTCGCGGCGCTGGTGGCGGTCGCGGGGATGGTGTGGTTGTAGGACTCTGGCCCGGGGGTGGGGAAGGAGAGCGCGTGTATATATGCACTTTTTTGAAACGGGTATTGTTGATGTTGATGTTTTTTTATATAATAATTACAGAGATAGGCAGTTATGTTAGGAGGTTCGGGTACGGCTTACTGGAGATTTATATATGCGAGCGAGGAGGAAAGCGACTTTTCTCGTGAATCATCCCCTCTTTCTCTCTATCTCTGCAGTTCTGCATAATGGAGCCTATGATATTATTTGTTGTTGAATATATGATGGGGAAACGTAACGTGGTCTATCGGAGCTGGGAAATCTTAATGAGGAGAAATGTTGGTTGGGGTATGTGAAGGGGAGGAGAGGAGAAGAGAGAAGGAAAGCTTGTTTGTGTGTCGGTCTATAATGAAATAAGGCTTAGAATATTGTTCGGTCCTGTTCAGTCCAGTCCTTACATATACATACATACATATACGCATATATATATAAATACTTGAGGACGAATGAACTTGCAGCTTAACCTGCTGGCTCCTAGAGGTTATCTTCCTAATAAAGGTGATTTGATGGCTTACATTACTGGACGATAGAGGGCGCATACGTACATATAGGATATAGGATTTGAAGGGGTATAAGATGTACGTATTCCTTATTGGGGTCATATCTTATCAAATACTCTTCACGCCCTTTACCTCGTACTTAGGTACTGCTCTTTTCTCCCTCGGGGTAATGGAAACGGAATTGTGGCTTTTCCAGGTCCCTGTTTTTTTATATCCATGTGATTGAGGTAGGCTATGCGGGATACGTGTAATTCAAAGCCATGGGGACATGTGAATGGCTTTCTAAGGGCCATCGTCTAGCTATCTAGGTTGGGTTAGGTGCCTACTACGTAAGTAGTTAGGATTGATAGATAGGGAATCAGTTCACGAGCCACTGCCACGTTTTTATCATGTGCGGACAAGGTTAGGATTAGGTATCCGAAGAGGTCAGATTTTAGGTACGACGATACGCTGACATGAGCCGCGATGGAAAGAAAAAAGCTTGATCTTTTTTTCGTCTTGGCTCCTCTTCGTGCTGTTGATGTAGCCAATGGGCATTAAAAAAATTGATGCGATTTAGACGGGGCTTTTGGAATACATACGCCTGTGAACTGTGAGTCAGTCCGATTTCGAATTTACTTTCCTCGAAGGAGGAACATGCGAGTTGACCTATTTTTCACGAGTGTTAGCGCGTATCTATTCGCCGGGCAGCTAACTCAGGGAGATAGACAGTCTTGCAATAGTACATGTTTCCTTGTCGAGCCAACATGCAACATGCCGCGTTGTCTTTTCCTTTCTTCTCCGCTTACTCTGTCAGGGGATTGTCCAGTCGTCTCTTGTTGTAAGAGAGATGCCTGGAAGAACATGCGGCACGGGTTGGCTGTGCTTGGTGACGTGACGAACTAGATAGGTAGGTAGCTAGCTCGGGCTGCATTCAGCTTGAACGGCGCGGAATGAATGAACAAATGACTGTATGTATGTACGCATAGGAGAAAATCTTATAGGTTACGAGGTATTTATCTCGGGGGAAGAGGAAGATGACACCGTTTTATTGTTTGAATAACCATGAGAACAAAGGGGGGATAAAATGATAGCTTCCCCTCCGCCTAGGTGAGGATAACTCTATGTCTCAATAGGATAGTCACGCAACTTGAAAACGAGGAGCTTTCTGTATACTCAACATCACTAGAGATCGTGTAATACGTTTACATACCTACTTATCTATTTATTCCCTCCTACCTACCACTAACACACCACACGTAATTCACTTACACTACATCACCATGTCCTCTTCCGGAGACCTACCAGCCCCCCCTCATAAGAAAACCTTCGCCTTCTTCGGCGCCACCACCGGCTGCGGCCTCGCCGCCCTAACCGCCGCCCTCGCCGAGGGCCACACCTGCGTCGCGCTGTGCCGGAACCCCGCGAAGCTCACCGACCACCCGGAACTGTTCTCCAGCGACACGTCCGCGCCGTCTCTGCCGCCCAACCTGCGGATCGTCCAAGGCGACGCGCACGACGCCGCCGCAGTGCGCAAGTGCCTTATCGCCACGCCCACCGAGGCGGAAGACCAGACGACGAGAAAACTCACCCTCGTGGACGCCGTGCTCACCTCTATCGGCAGCCGCCCCTCGCCCGACTGCTACTACCTCGCGCTCGAGGACCCGCGGGTCTGCGAGACGGGCGCGGAGGTGCTGGTCGGCGTCCTGCAGGAGCTCGCCTCTGCCGCAGAAGGGGACGCGCTCGCAGCGCCCCTCGTGGTCGCCGTTAGCTCCGCCGGCGCGTCGCGCTTCGGGCGCGATTTCCCGCTCCTCGCCGCGCCGGTGTACCGGGTGCTGCTGAAGGGCCCGCACGCGGACAAGCGGGCGATGGAGCGGGTCATCGCGACGGCTGCTACCACTGCCGTGAGGGGGCTGGAGTATGTGCTTGTGCGGCCGAGCTTGCTGGTCGATGGGGAGGGGGAGGGGAGGGAGGTTAGGGTTGGGGTGGAGGACTGGGAGGAGGGCGTGAGGAGACGGGAGATCGGGTGGACGATCTCGAGGGGGGCGGTGGGGAGGTGGGTTTGGGAGAAGGTGCTTAGGCGGGTGGGGGGTGAGGATGGAGAGGGGGAGAGGTTCGAGGGGAAGGTGGTTTCGCTTACTTGGTAGAAAGAGGTGAGGCGAGGCGATGAAGTAATGAAGGGACGTGGTATTGGGGAGTCGTGGAGGGGGCTATCTTAGACGCGCTGAATGTGACGTTCTGCTACAGGTAAAGGGCGAGGGATCTGGGATTCACTAGACTTGGGGCGTTAACATAGGCTCGCCCTGCAGACCTATAGATGTGTGTAGTAGGTAGGCTGTGGCATTTCCTTTTTTTTTCTTCGTTTCATGGCGTTGTGGGCTTGGCGGATGGGATAGGATCGTGACGCTTGTCTGGCGTCTAGCTATAGAGGTAATCTTGGTTAGGTACCTATCTAGATCCTACTGTATTTTAATATACCATCTCAATCCTAACGAGCACTAAATCCTCTGTTACATTAGTTTAATGGTGAATATATCCTTTGTATAGGTACTATATACTCCCTAGCTCCTGATGTTGTGTAACCTATTGATATTTAGTATACTAACATTGTATAGGAGTTGCGATAGTTACACAAGCATCACGTACTTCACCCTCTGAGCCTCCAGACCGAAAAACTCGCCCATTCTTGTCATTTCAAGTGTCTGGCACACTTTTAAAATGTGCAAATTCTTTGATCCACCAATTTGCCTTCGTTTCAGCCCAATATAATAGCCAAGGAAATGCACAGACGGTTTCAATGTTTCGAACAATAAGCAGAAGGGGAGAAAAGAAAATGTCTTAGGTTAGTAGCGTATGTAGATCTCTACCAGGTGAAGGCTCTACATACCTAATCAACTAATCTCAGAAGAGACTCGTATAGCGGGATCGATTGGCGGTCGTTAGCTTTCTAGTGACGCAAAGATCACCACTTATAGGGCATATGTGGGTTAGAAGGGCCCCCCTTAAAATAGCAGTATAGTGCCCCATCAGTTCCCACATAACGACATCACGACCTATCAGTCTGGCTCGGGTCTCTCTTTAAGTCCAATTAGGTTCTTGTGCAAATAGTCAGGGGGCTGATGGATTCACCTGCACTTTGCACGCCCAATCCTCAGCCCCCCAAATAGCCAACCGGAGTGCTCGGTTGACGTTCAGCCCCCCAAGGCCGATCAAATTCCCAAGGCCAACCAACCAGACGCTGAGGCCCCTGAACATCATCTCAGCTTGGCAGATGCTCTTTACGGCAAGTCGCGAGGAAGGCAGATGTGGGTATATGGGCTGGTGGTTAAGTGTGTGCTAGTCGGTCAGTGAGGCTGGTTTTCTTTTGCTATATCTAATAAAAAGGAGTCGAGCAGAACCCACTTGTTTTTCTTTTACCGTTGTCTTTATTGTCTTCTCACAATAGATATACCCTCAACCTTTCATCGAAGCTATCTCTGTCTGGGGAGTTGGGTTTTTCACAATTATACATACTTAACTAACCTAGTGTGGTATTGCTGTCGACAGCTCTCGTTTTTTCTTCCCTCCTTTTTCTCCCAAGCTGGGTTCTTCCGCGACTTGACAGTCATTCACATACATACGTATTATCGAATTGGATCCAATCTAAGGAGTTTATTGGAACCAAGTCTTTCTTTATTAGTAGAAGCGCTGACTACATCAATAAACAATATATATTCACTGGTAAGCTGAGCAGAAAGGACACTATGTAACCCATCGGCCCCTCGAGTTATTCAATCTTAGTCTAATACGAACAACTGAATTAGGTGACAAGAAGAAAACAATAGACTCGATATAAGGGAATAATAAAGGCTCATTGTCAAGTAGGCAAGCCGCTAGTCACTCACTTTGTTTGTAGACTTCGCCTATTTATCAAGAATCATCCCGCCGCTGGGGGATCTTGATTTGGGTTGCTTCAATACTTTTGCGATTTCCTTAGCAAACTACTATATACTTTCGTCATACTCTTTCGATTCTTGTTATTGGTTGTACGAATTCAGTTCATCCCTTCTTTTTGGATTTATAAATACCCCACTACCTCAGCAATTATGAAACCTTCACTCTTTACCACTCTCCTCTCCCCATCCCTCGGATTTGCATCCGCAGTTCCACCACCATCGACCGTCATGGCACGACAACAAGAAGGCGATGCGCCGGCGCCTCGCAAACTTCTAATTGGAGCACCCTTCCAGATCTTCACTGCCGACTTCGACGGATCTAAATTTTCTATCACCAGCACTAACACGACGAGCGGCACCGCCCCCAGCTGGCTGCTCCCTAGGAAGCCCAACCTCGTCTACGCCGTCGACGAAAATGGCTACGACCTCAGCGTCTTCAACCTCTCCGAAGACAAAACGAGCCTGAATTACCTCTCTTCCGCATCGGGCTCCGGCGGCGTCGTCTTCCTAGAATTCAACTCAGACCAGACGCGCATCGTCGGCGCCGCCTACGGCCGGGGCGCCGTCGACGTGTGGGACAGCTCCGACCCCAACGGCAGCATCAAGTACATGCAGCGAATCGAAGCGAGCAAGCTCGTCGAGCCCAGCCCGGGGCAGGACAGCAACCACCCGCACCAGGCCCTGCTCGACCCGACCGGCCGCTGGTTCGTGATCCCCGACCTCGGCGGCGACAAGCTGCTCCTCCTCGACAGCCAAGACGACCGCTGGGAAATGACCGTGGCGGCCAGCTTCCCCGCCGGCACGGGGCCCCGCCACGGCGGCTTCATCCAAGCCGGCGACAACAACACGTTCTACGCCGTCGCCTCGGAGCTCTCCAACGAGCTCTTCCTCTTCCAGCTGCACTACGCCGCCGCCGACGCCACCGTCACCTTCACCCAGGTGCAGAAGCAGAGCACGTACGGGGCCGCCTTCCCGCCCGCGAACGCGACGTCCGCCGCGGCGGGCGAGCTCGCCGTCGCCCCCAACCAGCGCGACGTGTACGTGTCGAACCGGCTGAGCGGCAACGCGACCGACAGCATCGCGCACTTTGTGTTCGACGCCGGGGAGAGGAGCCCGGGCCTGCGGTTCGCGGACACGGTGTCCAGCGGGGGGATCCTGCCGCGCATGTTCAGCCTCGGCCAGACTGACGACGACGACGACGACGCCGCGCTCCTGTTCGTGGCGAACCAGGGTGGGGAGAATGGGCTCGTGGCGCTGAGGCGCTGCAACGATACGGGGGCCCTGGATCCGACGCCCGTGGCGACGCTGCCGAATAAGGCGCTGGTCGCGGAGGAGCTGGCGGCGACGCCGAATATGGGGCCGCAGTTTGTGCTGGAGATTTAGGGGAGGAAGCGCGAGGTGGGAGGGGGAGAGGATGGAGATAAACTTTACGTGTATATATTTAGGGAGAAAGGAAAAGAAATCTGAGAAGAATCTTTTTCCATGACATGGCCTTGTGGCGCTTTGAGGGGTCTGAGCAGAATTTCTTTTTAAACCTTCACTTTACATGCTGGTTTAGATGTGTTCTCTTCTCAGCTAGCTTCTTACCTTTTCCACGAGAAACTTCTTTTCCATGGGATCTCTTGATCAAGTAAATTAGGTTAGAGAATTGATCTTCCTCTTACCGATTTCCTCGTCTACACGATCCACCTGCGTAGATATATAATTTAGCTAAGTCCGTGGCGCTCTCCGCTGAAGTGTAATTTTGCAGCTCCTTTTTCCGAGAGGCCTTTTCTCATGTAACCTTCGGTTATGCGACTATGTACTTTCTGTACTCATTGACAGCCGGTTGGGAGGGTTGGGGTTGAAAGCCACCACAGTTTGGGTACATACGTTACGAATAGGGGCTCTGTTTGTTGTCTTGTGATCTCTTTGTGTTTGTCCTAGGTATTTATTACACAGCAGACTATCCCTCGCCCCCTATTCCCTTTCCGTGGGATCGGGATTATTTTTAATTAGGGGGTTAGCGAACTTTCTGCAAACACATGTTTGTCTCATCGTATAATGTCTCAAAGTGTACGCACCCAAGGTTTTCTGGTGGAATTTTATGATGCTGATTTAGATTTGTTTCGTAGTATATTGCATCATGGAAGCCTCCTGGATAGATGAGGCAGAGGAGGATAGAGGACGTTAATTTAATATCAATATATAAAGCGTTTATATTTCGAGCACATTGTGGCTCTGAAAGCTATTCTTTAGTCCCATATGTATGCGAATGAGTGCATGAAAGGATGTACGATACTTGAAGTTCCACCTCGGTAGTAAGCAAAGGGGGCTGGCTGTTCTCGGTCATCCGCTAATTCAGCCCGAGTTCAACCCGAACTCTCACAGGAGGCTTCAGAGAGGCCCATCTAGATCTGACGAGAAAGGCTTTACGTTGACGTAGGTTCGCGGTTACCCCTCAAGCCCGAACCGGATTGATCCCGAAGCTAAACATTATTTGTGGACGGAAGGCTTGCATTAGATCTCCATATCCTTCTCCATAAGTATCCTTCTCCATGTCCCTCTCCACCTCCGCACACCCTCCCCACACGGGGTTTGCGAGAATTGACGAATGACGGAATTCGGATTTCTATTATATTGCTTTTTCACCCCTCATCTCGTATTTTTAAACACTACCAAGCCGCTCTCGGTCCTTTCAACCAGTAGCTATTTGAATATTTAACTAGGGTGACTTATTTGATTGTCTCCTAATTCGCAAATCTGCTTATATGTGTAACGACAACATAAGAGATACTAAGATAATCACGATACAATGAGCAGTATTAATGTAGCTGCTGATGAGGGCGTGGGTGTCGTGGACCCAAAATCAGACCCTCAGTATATTCAGTTTAGATGCTTGCCTCCCGGAGGTCCTCTGAACCGGTGGTCTCATATTATTACCAGGGAACATGATTTCCCAGCCGCTCAGGTGTGTGTGTGTGGTTGCTTTCCGAAGTTACATGGTTCTATCTCCAGACAAAACTCTAGGAGACGTGAAGCGTGTCTTTCTACACTACAGAAAAAATGCTACGATAATATGTGTACTGACGATCCTTTATTCGCCAAGGCTATGCTGTATGGTGCAGGAGTTAAGAATGAGGATATGATGAGGAATGCCCCCCATATTGGCATTGCGACCGTTTGGTGGGAAGGCAATCCTGTAAGTGATAACCCCCCATCCTTTCCTGTTTTACTACCCTATATTATTACCATAAGGGAACTCTTTCTAGAGACTATTTACATAAAATCCCAATGTCGAAACTTGCTTGCTAATATGAATCTTCGTAGTGCAAGTAAGTGAGAAAACTAAATAAATTCCTTGCTATTTTACTACTATTCACTATGGATAGCTGACCACTTATAGCACACATCGTGAGTTCACCCGAGGGAATGCCGAACCAAAAAAAGGACTGGGGATTGAACTGACGGTAAAAAGTCCTCGAGCTTGGTAAGATTGTGAAGAAGGCCGTGGACAAGCAAAACATGCTCTCATGGCAATATAACGCTGTGGGAGTTTCGGATGCTATCACGATGGGAGGCGAAGGTGCGTTTACTTACTTCCCTATGGAAGTTCCCTTCTCATGCCTTTTACACTTGCACAACCAAACTGACAGGCTGGTAACATAGGGATGCGGTATTCCCTCCAGACTCGTGACCTCATTGCGGACAGCATCGAGACTGTGACCTGTGCCCAGCACCACGACGCCAATATTTCCATCCCCGGTTGCGATAAAAACATGCCCGGGGTGGTCATGGCGGCCGCTCGTCACAACCGTCCTTTTATTATGGTCGTAAGTTATACCTCCCTGCCCTAGTATGGATGTGATGATTATTCGAGAAGCCCGAGAGCCTATCTAACAAACGTAACTGTGAATTACGAAATATGTAGTATGGTGGCACTATCCGCAAGGGATACTCGAGTCTCGTGGAACGCGACATAAATGTTAGCACATGCTACGAGGCAGCTGGGGCTTTCGCCTACGGTCGACTGGAGGCTAAAACCAATCCTGGTGCCGAAGGTAGAACGGCGTGTGATGTCTTGACCGATATCGAGCGTCATGCTTGCCCTGGCGCAGGTGCTTGCGGTGGCAGTGAGTTCTTGCTATGTATTTTTTTTAATGGGTGTTAGGATATCCTGGGATAGGATATGGAACTAAAGCTTTGAGTACTGAAACTAATGCTGGTTGATATAGTGTATACGGCAAACACTATGGCCACGGCAATAGAAGCGATGGGACTAACTCTCCCCGGGTCATCATCCTACCCAGCCTCCTCTCCAGAGAAGGCCCGCGAATGCGAACGCGCCGCCGAAGTCATCAAGACGACCATGGCGAAGGACATCCGCCCGCGCGACCTTCTAACGAGAGAAGCATTCGAGAACGCGCTAGTAATCACCATGATCCTGGGGGGCTCGACCAACGGGGTGCTGCACTTCCTCGCGATGGCCAACACCGCGGAGGTGCCCCTGAGCCTCGACGACGTCGCCCGCGTCAGCGACAAGACGCCGTTCCTCGCGGACCTGGCCCCGAGCGGGCGGTACATGATGGAGGACCTGTACAAGATCGGCGGGACGCCCTCGGTGCTCAAGATGCTCATCGCGGCGGGCCTGATCAACGGGTCCATCCCGACGGTGACGGGGCGCACGCTGGCCGAGAACGTGGCCGACTGGCCGAGCCTGCCGGCGGACCAGCAGATCGTGCGCCCGCTCTCGGACCCCATCAAGGCGACGGGCCACATCCGCGTGCTGCGCGGGAACTTCGCGCCCGAGGGCGCCGTGGCCAAGATCACGGGCAAAGAGGGGCTGAGGTTCGAGGGGAAGGCCCGGGTCTTCGAGAAGGAGCACGCACTCGATGCGGCGCTGTCGAGGGGCCAGATCCCGCGCGACGAGAACTTGGTGCTCATCGTGAGGTACGAGGGCCCGAAGGGGGGACCGGGCATGCCGGAGCAGCTGAAGGCGTCGGCGGCGATTATCGGGGCGGGGCTGAAGAATATTGCGCTCGTGACGGATGGCAGGTATAGCGGTGCGAGTCACGGGTTTATCGTGAGTGGATTATTTACTTACTTCTTTCTGCCTCCCCTCCTCTTCAAGATTTAAACTGATCAATACGCACTTGTTATACCTATAACTAACCTATCTATAGGTCGGACACGTAACGCCCGAAGCAGCAGTCGGGGGCCCGATCGCGCTGGTGCAGGACGGCGACCGGATCGTGATCGACGCAGTGAACAACCGGATTGATATGGTGGATGTGAGCGACGAGGAGATGGAAGAGAGGAAGAAGAAGTGGAAGCGTCCGGTGCCCAACGTGCGAAGAGGTGTTCTGGCTAAGTATGCGCGGCTGGTTGGCGATGCTAGTCACGGTGCGGTGACAGACCAGTGGGGAGACTGAATGAGTGTTGCGCATGTCTAAAGCTAGGTGACCTTACATCGTTATACTAATAGTTAGGCAGATATGAAGTATATACACATAATTATATCAGATATGTGGTTCATATGATAAAATATGGTGTTTACGTAGTGTCTGCCAGTTCGACTTACAACTATACACTTATACGCATAGAAGAACTAGGAGATAAGATCTAAACATGATTGGTCGATTAGAAGCTCAAGCCACAAACTCCCCATTTATTAATGCAAGGATTAGGTGGATTGCAGGTACACATAGCCACAAATCGCGGGGTTAGAGTCCAGGAACTGCCGAGGGGTAAAAAGTATAATTTTTTTAGTCTTTTTTTTTTTTTTTTAATTTTCTTTTTTTTAGTCTCAACTTTTTCCTTCGTCATTTTCTTTTCTTTTTTTTACCTATTCCATTCTTTGCGATTCCCACATCGTCATTGCCTATAATTCTAGTCGCATACCCGATTCGCGATTCCCGAGTCCAAATTATAATTATATCAATATTAAAAAAAGAAAAGCAAAAAAACATGTCGAAGCGCACTGCTGAACCCGGTGCCGGGGATACGCCCCTCAAAGGAGGCGATCGTCCCGAACCCATGGACATCGACCAAGATAAGGAAATGGGAGAGTTTGAGGACGAATTCGAAGATGAGTTCGAGAGCGAAGACGAGATATTGGAGGCTGGTGTCGACGGTAGACCAGATGCTGAGCGCGAGGCAGAGGAACGAGCTGCTGGCGCCATGGACGTCGAGAACGGCACCTTCATTGTCGGCCGCAACAAGCTCGAGAATGGCCAGCACCTAGCCCCTGATCTAGGAACGTACGAGATGCTTCACAACCTCAGCACCCCCTGGCCGTGTCTGTCCTTTGATTTCGTCCGCGACGGCTTGGGCGATAAGCGCGAGAAGGTCTACCCTGCTACCATGTATACCGTCGCCGGTACTCAGGCCGAGAGTAGTCGCGCCAAGGAGAACCAGTTGATGGTAATGAAGTTCAGTGGTCTGAGTCGGAACCAGCGGGAAGACGAGTCGGATGATGACGACGAAGACGATGACGATGGCGAGGATGCCGATCCTATTCTCGAATCCAAGTCCATCCCCCTGACCTCCACCACGAATCGCATCCGCGCCCACCAGATCCCCTCACAAGATGCCTTCAAGCCCCCTACTACCCTAACTGCCACCATGACAGAGTCCTCCCACATATTTATCCACGACATCACCCCTCACCTCGAGTCCTTCGACAACCCCGGCACCGTCGTCACCCCCCAGCAGAACAAGCCCATCTCGACCATAAGGGCCCACAAGACGGAAGGATATGCTCTCGACTGGTCTCCCCTCGTGCCCAATGGAAAGCTCTTGACCGGTGATAACGACGGTTTGATCTACGCCACCACGCGCACCGACGGCGGTGGTTGGGTGACCGACACGAGGGCCTTCCAAGGCCACACCAGCAGCGTCGAAGACATCCAGTGGAGTCCGCAGGAGGTGTCCGTCTTCGCTTCCGCCTCGAGCGACGGCACCGTGCGCGTGTGGGACGTGCGAAGCAAGAGCCGGAAACCCGCCATCACCGTGCAGGTCAGCTCCACCGACGTGAACGTCATGTCCTGGTCGCGGCTCACCACGCATCTGCTCGCCACCGGCGCCGACGACGGCGTGTGGGGCGTGTGGGACCTGCGGCAGTGGAAGGGCGGCGCCGGCCAGAGCGCCGCCCCCTCCCCCATCGCGAGCTTCGCCTACCACAAGGAGCAGATCACCAGCATCGAGTGGCACCCCACCGACGACAGCATGGTGGCCGTCGCCGCCGGCGACCACAAGGTCACGCTGTGGGACCTCTCCGTCGAGATAGACGACGAGGAGAGCAAGGACACCGCCGGCGTCAAGGACATGCCGCCCCAGCTCCTGTTCGAGCACATCTCGGAGCACGCGAAGGAGGTCCACTGGCACCCCCAGATCCCGGGCACGCTGGTGGCCACGGGCCAGGAGTTCAGCGTCTTTAGGCCTATACCTGTAGTCTACGGCATTCACGGAAAATAAAAGACTAAAACATAATTTGAGAATCTCTATACCCTAGCATTATTACGTCTTCCCCTACCCCTACTAGAATTGGCCAAGCCGCAACCAACGAATTGGCTATTACTTGGCGTATCTGCTAGTCCTGACCGTGGCAAATGGTGACCCTCGTAAAGGGGCGGGGCGGGGCGGGGGGGGGGGGGGGGGGGGGGGGGGGGGGGGGGGGGGGGGGGGGGGGGGGGGGTGGGGGGGCGGGTGGGGGGGG
>MU394118.1:50855-88826 GCA_022578605.1 Camillea tinctor
CCACCCATCCCCCTTCCCTACCTCACCAATCGGGAATTACTTGTGGCAGCTCCTCGCCCGCTCCTTGCGAACTTGGGCACCTCCCACCCCCCCCCCCCCCCCCCCCCCCCCATAGGTATATCTTGGATCGTGGTGGGTCTGTACTCTATTCTATCCGGAACCGTGCATAGCTACTCTCTGGTACATACATGCTGATTGTACGTATATTGGATTGGGGGGTTTGATGGATATGATCATATCTGTTGCCTGTGCTCTCACATTAGCCAGGGGGAAATGTATGGTTACCCTAAGCGCTTTGAACAGGGGAGGGTATTATAGAAGAGGAGTATATATCTATGCGGTGGTATGATGACAATGGCTACCTAGGGTCCGGAAAAAAAGAGAGAGAGAAAGGCAATTTTACTGTTAGAGCAAGCCTTTCTGTTTGCACGTATATTTGCTTGACATCTTACATCCATATAGCCCGTAGGATCCAAGTGAAAAAAAGACATGAATATAACGACCTAACCTAGAAACTCCGTCTTCTATCCTTAGGTAGAATTCCGACCAATAGGAACAAGGCGCATACCCGAATAGGAAGTATGTACCTAACCCCTATGCCTATCCCTATACCTATCCCATCTCTGCGCCCTCGTCCTTTTTTCTTTATACTCTACCTCTCATAGACAGTATGCTTATCCATGATAAATAAAATGTAATCCATATTCGTTCGTCACAGAAAAGAGTTTCAAAATCGAAAATGGTTATCAAAAAAAAGAAGTTAACTATATATATACTTAGAGTATGTATACTTGATGAAAAACAGTAATGATGTATCCTAGGGTTCTGGTGGTATCTTTTGCATTCCAAACAACTAAAAAAAAACGCCAAAGAGAACCCTGAAACTCCGTGAAAACCCAGGTTGTTGAGTAGGCATAAGGGGCAGGCTTCCTGCGGTTCAGTGTTGTTGCTGCTGCCCATATATACACACGTCCTTTTCGCTATGCATCTACCATCCGTCCGCATCTGCCACACAGCAGTCTCTGGCGACCGCTGACTTTCTTGGCCCTAAAATCGTGGCTACCGCACTTCGGGCACTCCATCTCCTCTTCATCTTCGCTCGCGGTGAATTCCGAACTCAGCTGGCTTGCATAAGACCCCGTGCGTATGGGCAAATACTGTGCTGGTGGTGCTAATCCGTTGATGTTCTCCTCGTCTACTTCGTGAGTGGGCCTCATTTGGACGGGGACGCTTCTCCGTCGGTTAGCTCTCTCCACATGGTCATCATCCTGTGTTTCCATCGTGTTCAGGCCTGTGCTTTTGCGCCGGTTCTTTTTTGCTGCGGCAGTGTTCGGTGCTAATAAAGAAGTGCTCTGAGGCCGAACATGTCCTAAAGCTGGACCTAGAGAGTGAGGTATAATGGGCCCGTTTCCGCGTGTCTGGCTCGTGTTGCGCCACTTGTTGAGATTCCAAAACGAGTAGCTTGCACCGGCCGGGTCGAGACGTAGGTCCTCAGCATCATCATCGATTGAGCGATATGAAAAACTCGGGGTTGGTGGCACTGATGCCTCACTACGTAGACCGGACTGATCATTTGTCCGGCTAGTTAGAATACTTGATGTAGGACTTGTCGGGTAGACTGGTGGTGGTGTGTTTGTGTATGGCTTCCGCCTCGCCTCAGAGGCAGGGTTTGCTATGGGAGTCCGTGCTGCTTTAATCGGAGACAATGATCTCTCACTGCGTGCAGGCGTCGAGGTGGTCATAGAGACAGGTCTACCAGGAGTTCCTTCGACTCCGTGGCGCCAGGTATTTATCCTGTCCGAGTTGATCTGTGGAGGTTGGGTCAATGAACCGCGCCGTGAATGAGGGTCCCGACTACTAGCGCTCGTGCGTGTGAGGATACTGCCGGTCCGACCAATCAAACCGTCTCTTCCGATTCTCTTCGAGAACGTGGAGCCGGTCTCCCAACTCTCGTGGCGACGCTTGGAAAAGGCGCAGTCCTGGCGGAATACCTTGATAATACCAGCATGATCCGTAGTCACGATAATATTTCCGTCATTGTGAGCAGAACGTGCGATAAAGGCAGGCGATTCGTCCGGTTTTTTGATCTTGGCTGAATATTCCGACTGGTCATCTCGCTCTTCTTTGCTCAATAGGGTTACTGGTGGGGGGTTGCAGAGCGTGAAAATAGGGTCATTAGAAGCTTGGAGAAACTGCCGCGTCTTCGTTGGCGCGAAGACAGCCGCTGTTACGACGTCCGAATGAGCTTCAAAATATTCAAACGGCTTCTTCTCTTTCTCTGAGCTGAGTGACCCTGTTGACCAGACGAACGCCTGCCTATCTTCGCTGCCGCAAATGATGTAGTTTCCATCGTCACTGAAGCTGGCCCTGATCTGGTTGCACGAGTTTTCGTGGCCCTTGAGCTTTACTTCAAGAGTTTTATCGTTGAGGTCATATACGCGGATTCGTGAGTCGTTCGACGTGACGAGAACTTTGACTGAGCCATCTGCTGCTTCTGGAGGGAACCTCGTGGTCTGAATGCCGGTGATCTTACTTCCCTTCGCATTCTTGCCACGCGAGGATCGCACATGAATCTGTGTTTGATACTTGAGTCCCTCAGTCTCATAAAACATACATAAGCCATTTAGACAACCGGCAATCGCAGTCTTCCCATCAGGGGAGAAGGCAACGGCCGTGATAAGATCAGACAGCTGACTCGAATAAGCGACAGCCTTGTCTGGGATACTCCACAACCGGAGTGTAGAATCGAGAGACCCTGCTAGGAAAAAGCGGTCGTCCGTCGGGTGGAAGGCGATAGAAGTGACAAAATCCTTATGCTTAAATGTGCATAGACACTCTGGCCTACTTATGTGCCACAGTCGAACGGTCTTGTCCATTGATGAGGATAGAAGGAAGTTGTTCTTGCTCCAGCTGAGATCAAGAATATCTCCTGAATGGCCTATAAACTCCCTGACCGGCTCCGTGCGGAAAACAGGTGCGCTCAGGCGCTCTTCATGAGTATGAGCTGCGCTCTCCTCTTCGTACGCTTTCCTGTCCTCTTGCGTGGCGATGACAGCCCATATGCGCACCACGCGGTCGCGGCCTCCGACAGCCAAGTATCTGCCGTCATTGCTAAACTCGATGGCCCAGATGGGGCCCCCTGAGGTGGAATCCTTCTTCCCCAATCCCTGGATTACGAGACCACCGTTTAACAAAGGCTCCTGGTTGCCCTGTGGCAATGGCCGAGTACCGACTAGCTGCTGGGCAAGGAACATACGATCGAATTCGCGGAACTTTTTGTTATGGCTTCTGACCCGTATGTATCGTGGAGGCTCCTTGTGATGTGGGATGTAACCGCCTGCCCCGACCGTGGAGGAAAATGCAACTGCATTGGCGCCCTCGGTCCTCTGGAGACTGACCTCAGATTCGTTATCGAAGAAATCATCACCCTTCTTTTTGCCGCCGATCATGCTCAGGCGGCTCAGGAACGAGCCTCCTTTTCTATTGCGCAGAAACAGATCAGTACAATGTACTTGTTATACGAACTGAAATAAACCCTGTGCATGTTTGAACAACGGAAGTACGTACTTCTTATCTTTGGGTGGATCAAGTTGGGAGGTGGAAGACTTCGCGATGAGGTCGGAGCTTTGGCGAGGCAATGCTTCATTGGCAGGACTTTCCGGCCGCGTTGGGTTGAGGAATCGAGCAGCAATGGAACGGTCCGTATTTGTTCTCACGAATATATGCTAGGGTGTATAGAGGAGGAGTCAGGCCACACCCGGAGCGAAGAGTTCGAGGGTGAGGAGATAGGGAGATGAGAGATTGGGGATATAAGACATACATGAGACAATGGATCAATGGCAGTAGGAGGGGTCACCGGCGATCCAGTTCGTGCGGCGGTTTTGGCGTCTTTTGTTTCCTTTCCATCTTTTCCTGCTGTGTCTTTGCGCGTGAGCTTTGCGAGACCCTTTTTGCCCGTAGCCGTGGCTGTGGGTTGCAGAATACTGGTGCCTGGCAGGGTCTCTTGTCAGCATACAGCTAAGTGGAATAGAGACTCTCGTGGGATCGTATATGTCTTGGGTTAAGTGGAGCGAGGATTGGCTTGGCTTGGCTTCAATTATACAAGTTATACGTAATTTGGATACCGACCCAATGAAGAAAAAAGAAAAGAAAAAAACAAAGCTACATACCAAATCCATCAGAAGGAGTGGGCGAAGGTGGCGTGGGCGAATCCAGGGAATCCGGGCTCGTGAGACTTGGGTTGGTGTAAGCCGCAATCGAGTCTCTCGAGCGTGGATGCGCCCCTTCATTGACCTGCGTGGCCATCCCAGAGGCCGACATGTTCCATTATCCTCTCCTCAAGATACAATTTAAGGGCGAATAAGAATAGGGGATATTGATCGGACAATGAGGTGTCCAGAGCTTTTTAAGCACCTTTATAAGATACGTGGAAAAGAAAGAAAAAAGCCTATGCGGATTTGGGTGCGGAGAATGCGGGATTGAGGGAATCGTGGGATATTAATCAGTTGGTCTGGCAGGTAATGTGGTTAGGATCGTGAGGTTGTTTTCGTGGTGTTCGACAGATATTTGGTTCTACTGTCTCAAGGCCAACGGGATCAATTACAATGGTATCGGCCTGGGTTTCTAGGATGGATTGCGATGATCGAGTTGATGATGACGGTTGTGAAAGAAGAGGGAAATAGAACGAAGGAAGAAGAAGAAAAAGAAAAAAGAAAGAAAAAAGGAAGGAATACGGCGCAGTATCACAATGAGTTAGGTTAGGATAGTAATGAATAATGTTACATTATGTTTACAAGCTAGAGAGTGGTCAATATAAGAGGATCGCGACGATGATAGAGTGGTGCAACGGAGATATTGTCGAAAGATGAAAAAAGGTAAAGGAAATCCGATGATCGACCAGTTTGCGATCACTTTTGGCCGATGCAAGTAAACGTCAACAGCCGTCAACGCACGGTGCTGCCCCACTACTTACCTGGGTAGTACATACCTAACCTAATAATTAATCAGTGGAATGGATTGGGATTGGGTCTAACCTAGTACAGTCTATAGATCAGCAAATACACCGTACGATTGAGACAAATGACGTTGTTCGCATGCCGATCGAGTTAGACCAGTAGGCAGTCTAGGTAGGTACCTTGTAGAAAAACAAGCTGCCACTGCATCTGTACAATACGCGCATTTAGCTGTACATATTACACCGGACAAGTACAACATAAAGCTCAATATAGTTCGTATACAAAATACCTGCTTAACCTAACTTAACCTAACTTCCGAATCTAACTTAGAACATTGTGTCCCTAGGTAAAAAAATATTGCGGTGGCTGGGTTAGGTGAGTAAAGTAGTAGTCCACATTACGAATAACCTTTTCCTTAAACATGGGTAACCATGATGGTAATGGTGATGGTAATGATGATGATGGATTACATCCCCAGGTATGATAATAATAAGTAATGACGATGGTGATGATGAAGCGATCTACATGCCAATGCGCCGGGATTGGGTACTGCTAACCCAGAGCCCAGATCCCACCCCCTTTCTCCCCCACCGATGCATGAGGTGTGGGCGATAGACAACAGGGCATGGGATCCATCTAGAAAAGAAAGATTCGGGCTTCGGGCTGTTAAGTATCACCTAAATGCGAAAAAAAAAAGATAAGTGATCTCTTGCCGGTACTGGAATAATGTTGATATTGATATTGATATTGGAATCTCTTTTGCTAGCTCCCATTATATGACCTTGCTTTTAGATATCTTGATAAAATTGACCACTTAAAAAAGAAAAAAGAAAAAAAAGAAGAAAGAAAACCGATCCATTCATATTATCATATTCTCCTCTCCAACTTGCGCATCATGTGTTTCCTCCTCATCGTCCAGGTCTAAAATGGGGTATGTCAGGAGCGCAGCAATCCCGCCAAGCGCATCTAACCGCTGTCCGCTCTCGTGGTCGCTACTCAGTATCCTGGCCTCTCCCCCGTCCTCCTTGACCCTATCCACCATGGCGACATATCTCTTGCGCGTCGCGATATCCTGACTCCGGAACAACGAGTTATTGATGAGCAGCACGCCGCCTCCCCGCCCCACCGCGCCCTCCCGCACCGCCTTCTCGACCGGCCCCACGCCGTACCAGGCGCGCCCGTCGTCCTTGCGCAGCCGCTCGAAGAAGTCGTCCATGAACCGCGTCTCCTTGGAGAACTTCATGTCCTTCATCGTGGCCAAGACCTCGGGGCTCTTCAGGATCTCGTTGAGGCTGTGGAGGTGCCCCGAGCTCGAGTGCACCACCGTGGCCTCCTTGGCCATGGCCAGCATCGTCTTGTCCCCCCTCCGCATGCCCTCGTCCGAGATGTATTTCTTAAAATCCCCGGCTACGAACCCCGGGCTCGCGAGGAGGAGGGGCCGGGGCAAGGCGAAATCTATGCTGCGGATCAGCGTCGAGAGGGTCTTTTCGAAGAAGCGGCGCATGCCCGAGTCCTGGTCCGAGCTGGCCGAGCGCTTCTTGGGGATGGTGCTCTCTACCCTCTGCTTGAGGATGGTGCGGTACTCGGTAATCAGGCAGATGTTGGAGATGCCCTCCTGCATGACCACGGCGGCGACAGCACCCTCCTTGTCCTGCTTAAGGGCATCGGAGAGGGTCTCCCGAGCGACCGAATCCCAGCCGTACTTCTTCCATAGGGTAAAGGGGCGGTTGAGCTCGAGATCGAGGGTATGGTACTGGCCCAGGTTGACGAAGCTGTTCTCGACGATGACGGTACCGGAGACGTGGAGCTGCGATGAGCCGGGGTCGAAGAAGGTGGAGGTGACTCGGATGGTCAGGTTAGTGTGCACGCGCTCAGACGTGGTGCTACCCGTCTTGGATTCGTTGACGACTTTGCGGATGGCATGGGCTTTGATAACGTCTTCAGGTCCGATCAGGTTGTTTGCATGCCACTGCAGGGTAAGAGGAGAAGAGGAATTAGTAACTGCACACCAGAATCGCTGATTTGACTTACCATGTCTTCTGGATCGACGGGAAGCAGTGTCACGCTTCCTTCGCCAATTTCCTCCAGGCGTTGGGAGGATTTCGACCCAACTAGCTGCATGACTGCGCCGTATTACAAATACAAAGGTAGGTACAGTTTTAATGAAAAATGGAAATTTTGTTGAGATATCTGTAGCTCGTTTAGATTAGCTCAAAGCACGCTTGAATATAGGTATGTATTGTACGGCGTGGGAGTTTGACGTCATTGTAGTGCTGCTTTATTGAGATTTTGAAATGGATATGAGTGGAGTGAAATGTAGTGTGCTTACTAAGGTGGGATGAAGTGTAGGCCAATATATAGGTACTTATATTACCAGACCTTAGGTAATAATTTCTTAATACTGGAAAAACCAATCGAAGCTTGAGGAGGTTAAAGAGGCAGGTACTGGTCAGTGGTCAAAGAGGTGGGAAGGAAAGATCGAATAACTAGCTCAATGCCCCGCATCGCATCAACCCCACTGCCCCGCGTAATACGTTTATAGTGATAATCTTTGATTCCTAAGATTCAGTACGTACTACGTACAACGCCGAACCTTGTCGTTTACTTACGTGGTACATTCATCATGTGATACCAACATTGGAATTATACTTGGAATTATACTGGAATCTATACTCCCTAATCGGGATTGGCCCGATATATATCGAACTGTATAGACCGTATACTCTCCACACACACACACGCACACACATAGACACACATAGACACACCAAATTATGCAATATATCTGATCGCACTTATACCCTCTCATATCATCTCATAAGACTTGTAAGAATCATTAGTGTATTCCGGTCCCCAGACTTACATATGATACCTACCTAGACTTACCTACATCCCACATACATATCGGACTTAGGCACCAAGTCAGGATTTAGCTATCGCTCTTTAACATGTTAATGCCGAATTCTTTGTCTCTCCTCTTTTCATTACGTGCTGATGTAGTATGTATTACTACGACTATTTAGGGTAGAGGGGATGGTCTACTAAGAGTAACGCTATCCTTCCTCCCCCAGCTCCCACATAGTACATACTATTTAGTACTGCCATGAGCACCACTTCTCTCCTCCCAAGATCTCTCCGACTTTTCCGTTTACAAACCCTTAAAAACCCTCACTCGCTCTTCAACTCCAAACCCCATTTTGTGCCAAAAGACAGGAGTCATCACAGTAGGTGAGTATGTAAACTGATCAGATCCCACATATATATTCTCTTTCACTCACTGAACTCCACTTCTTTCTTGCTAACTGTTTCTGTGCTATCTTTATTTATAGAACCATGGCTACTTTTACTATCAAATCTGCCACAAAGCTTAACAGCGGTTATGAGATACCGCTTCTAGGCTTTGGAGTAAGTTCGAGCACTATCCCTAAATTCTAATATATACGCAATGAGGGCTTGGCTAACTAATTCTTGCTATAGTTATGGCAAACGTGAGTTTATTGTGGTCGGCTTGTGACCTTATTACCTCCTAAATACCTATATCATGATCAAGTAGTCATACCAGCTAACGCAAACCCCTTCTAGCCCTGTCGAAGAAGCTCAGAGATGTTGTTTTGAGGCCCTAAACGCTGGTTATCGCCACCTTGACTCTGCAGTGGCGTACCGCAACGAAGCTGGGGCCGGTGCCGCTATGCGACAGAGCAAGCTGCCTCGTTCCGAGATATTCTACACCACAAAGATCCCCAAGTGCACAGACTATGAGGGTACTAAGGCCCAGGTTGACACCTGTCTCAAGACGGCAGGCCTCGACTACATCGACCTCATCCTCCTCCATTCACCCTACGGTGGTTCAGCTGCCCGCAAGGGCTCCTGGAAGGCCCTGGTGGAGGCCGTGGAAGAGGGAAAGGTCCGCTCCATCGGCGTCAGTAACTATGGAGTTCATCACCTGGACGAGCTGGAGAAGCACATCGCCGAGCTCGAAGCGGAGAGAGGTGGCAAGGGCAAAGGTGGCATCATCTCTGTCGGCCAGTGGGAGATCCACCCATGGTGTGCTCGCACTGACATCGTCGACTGGTGCAACAAGCGCAACATCGCAGTCGAGGCCTACTCACCTCTCGTGCGCGGCGAGCGCTGGGGCGAGTCCACCCTGGTGACGCTCGCGGAGAAGTACAAGAAGACCCAGGCTCAGATCCTGCTCCGATGGAGCTTGCAGAAGGGTTTGGTGCCGCTGCCCAAGAGCGTCACGTCTTCCCGCATCGTGGAGAACGCCAACCTGTTCGACTTCGAACTGACCAAGGAGGAGGTGGCGCAGCTCGAGACCACTGAATACGCTCCTGTATGCTGGGACCCGGTGAAGAGTGGTATAGACAACTAAAAAGCCCGCATGTTGCGGTGATACAATCCCTGGCACGTATATAGTTAAGCAGGACTGTATGATAACTGCAATGGCACCGATATATGAGGGTAGTTGGATGAGGATAAGTTTCAAAATAAAAATAAAATGTGACTCGAGATCACAATTCATCTCTTCCCTTTTCCTCCTCGACGTCCTCCTTCTCCTCCACCGATATTTTCTTCAAAACTCGCGCCTCAATCGTAAACTCCACATCTCTCCTGCCCTTCGCCCGCCGTGCTTTCGTGTGCTTCGTAATCCAGGCCACCACCCCGCCGTCCACAAGCTCGTGGCTGTACTTTGATAGATCCAGAAGCGTGCCTATAGAACTCATGTGAGCTAAAACGGAACATTTACATATAGTGTATATATGTTTTTGGTTATGTCGTATGCATAGATGAGATAAGAGATACTTACTCTCACACTCGCTCCCCTCCGCCACCCACAGCGGCAGAATCGGGTACATAACCCCCGGCGCGAAAATAACCACCTTCTCCTGCTCCCCTTCCTTTTCCTCCTCCCCTTCTCTCGGCACCTCCCCGTCACTCGCCCCCAGAGGCCGTAATCCCACCGTACTGCTCTCCCCCCTCCACACCCCCTCCGGCATGATCTGCCTCGTGCGCCTAAACACCGCCACCACGGGCCTATCCACCTCCCCTTCTCCTTCTCCTTCTCCCCCCATCCCCTCCTGCTGCGCAACCCACTCCCTCACCCTCCCCGGCACGTCCCCCCACCCCATCTCCAGCATCTTCCGGTCGATGCCCACGGGCTCGTACCCCTCCCAGCTGCCCGGGTAGCGGCGCCCGTCGAACACGCGCTTCAGCGCGCCCGCGTAGGGGGAGAGACCCTTGGGCGGGGCGTCGGGCAGGTCGTCGAGGAGGTACTCGTTGGCCGTGAAGGTGGCGGTGGCGATGCAGGCGGGTGTGTAGCTGGCGAGGGAGGTGCGGTTGAAGGGGTTGGTCCAGGGGAAGGGGCCGCGGGGGGGCATGTCGGGGAGGGGGGATTGGGCGGTGCAGAAGGGGAGGAGGAGGGAGAGGGAGAGGAAGGTGGGGGGTGGGAGGTGCATTGTGGTGGTGATGATGATGATGGGAGGGTTGGTAGGTAGATACTCTCTCTATGAGTATATGTGTATGGAATGGGCAGATGAGCGAAAGATTCACACAAGATAGGCGCTTGGGCAGGTAAGGTGTTCGTCTTAAATAATGAGGTCTAGCCCATCGGGAAAACTGTCCAGATGGGGCTTCGCCAAGACGGCCCCCCTTCGCGTGCGGACTGGGTTGGAAGGGTTGAGAAGCTGTTTAATTGAAACATCGCGCTCCGCTCTAGGGTATAGTAGAGCCTCATGGACTCATTACGCACTTGTGGTGAGTTTCAATCATCATTGGGGCATATCATGTTGTTTAGACGGAGTGGCACAGGTACATTATGTAGTAAGTGGATACCTATGTGCTATTCATTCTGTTTATTTAGCCCATGCTAAGCCCAGAAAGACTATGATCCATTTTGTGAATACGCACTAGCAGAGAAAGACAAATACTATAGACACGAAGCTAAGTAATGTATAAAAAGATTGAAACCAAGCATGTGAGAACTATTCGTGTAAGAATATCTTCCCCATCACGAAAGGGCTGTGCCCCACTGAATATCATTGGCGGATTAATATGCCAATAAAAGCTTAGAAAGACATACCTCCTACAGGAACATAGAGAGCATTTTCATGTATGAGCAACGGAAATGAAGGTAGTTATAGTTGTGTCAAGGGTTGCGTGAGAATAGAGAAAATATTCCCATATGTACCTAGGTATGTATGTAAAGCTAAAAAGCAAATGCTAATAGCTTTTTGACTATTAGCTCATATATATAGTCCGTGACAATGTAATAATGACATGTAGTTGTAGTTCCCGCTAGATTCCTCGCACAATAACATAGCGATTACCTCTGCACTTGTCCCTTGCTTGGTCCCTCGTGATATATCGTTTGTTGGTCTGTGTTATGCCTTTATAAGGACTAAGTAATAAGGCTCAGCTGGGGAAGAAGTACTATTACTTTGAAAGTACTATGTCTTTTTATTAAATATGGTTGGTGTTTGAAGGAAATCAAATATAAACATTTAACATCTCTTAACAGAACAAGACTTACTACTTTCTTAATATCACTGACTTTTAAAAGTCTCTAGCTCCCTACCGTCTATGTACATTATGTAGTAGAGTTCGTGAATAATAGGCGTGTATGGGATACCATTAAGTTTCGGTCTAGTTACGAGACCTAAATGTAAGGCATACGTATTATAGCTGGCATAGGCTATAATGGTAATAAAGTAGTCACACCCTATTCTGAGAATAATACATTCTTATCAACGAGACTAAAGATTCAATGATTTGGATAGCGATCAGGGCGAAAGAACAATAGCGAGTAAACAATTTGAATATATTCTTCCCGAACGATAGTAGGTATGGACGATGCATCAAAGGCGTCAAGTTGATACCATTAATCATACTCATTCTACATACAAAGTCTCTAGGACCTGGTTGAAAGCAAACGCACTCTAGAGAAAACAAAATATCCGGTCAGAGATAGTTAGCGGCACATATTCTACCACTTGCCGCCGTGCAGGTCCCTGCGGCTGGCACTGTGGGCAGCAGCCTCAGAGCCGGTGATAAGAATAGTCGCGTTCTCAACCAGTTGCGACGTCCGGATAATCTGATCTATCGTGACTGGGCTTGACTTCTTGACCCAGCCTAGCTCTGCGGGCAGGCGTTCATTTTCTACCAGCACTATATTAGTCTCTTATTGGGAAAAGGGGGGTGGGGTGGGATATGGTGGGTTCCTTCTAGAACTTACGGAAGAAATACTCCACGAAGCTTCTGTTGACGGTTCCACCCTCAATTTCACCGAAAACAATGATTGGGGCGGCGACCTCTCCGAGACTGAATGCTTCAGTCGTGGCAGTGAAGGTGTATTCAGGGTTGGTAGACCGAGACTCGATCTGGCGGAATAGCTTTCCGTTCGCCAGCATCTCAGCGCTGAGAGTTTCATCGGTCCAGTAGACCTTGGTTGTGTCGAAGATTGTTTGGTTGAAAATGTGGTTATTGCCGAAAAAGGCGTCAGATCGACTGTGAGTTATGTGAGCCTTTGTAACACAGCAAATAGGACACCAGGTGCAACAACGTCGTAGACTTACCTCATGCTCGCATCATGTTCCAAAACATTATGCCGATTCAGGTTATCACTATAGCGTCTGGTGTGAGCTGATATCTTCAAAAATAATCGTCGTTGGGCTCCTAGATGTCGCTTACAGGGTAAAGAAGGTAGCGTTAGGCTCCGGGTTGGCAATGATTGCTTGATCAAACATGATGCCTCCTAAAGTCTCGTTGAAATTGAGTCCGTCCTTCAGACCCTTAACCACAACCTCCTTTGTGAGACCCTTGCCGTCGTGGGGGAGGAAACCGTGGTTTGCCAGCGTATTCATCATAGGGCATGGGCCTCGAACTAAAGAGGGAAAGAAACTTGAGTGTTAGACAGATACTACTTTCAGCGGTGGATAGGGTCAACATACAGTCGTTCGGCCCAGCGGGTGCCCATCCCTCAATAGAGCCCCGGGCATAGTGAGGGCTAGCAAGGGCCGTGGAAATGCTAAGGAGCAAAGTAAATGGGAAGATCATGATGGGCGCTTGGTAAACGAAAGTCGGCTTAGAGAAGGAGTGGAAGTGATGAAGGTGGATAGTGCAACATTGGTATCTGAGGAGAGCGTTGGGCATATCCCACAATATATAATAACAACCCTCTCCAGGGACGTTCATTGTTGTCTGACCATCCATGCAGCGCGATGATGCCCCGTGGGTGAGTCTTTCTCTACTCCGCCTCCTAGACAACGTCTCCTTGACTCGTATCTAAGCCCATGTGCTTGTTTGGATGCATAAACCAAGTCATGATAATATATCATTTGCTGATCCTTTCATTTTTCGGGCTTTCTAGAACTTTGTAACACTGGCCATTGACTGAGCAAATATCGAAAGAAGTTGGGGATAGCCAATGAGAACATGGCGATTACCGAGTGTGCGCCGCCCCCCTTGTGGATGGATGTCTTGTCTGTGACATAATACGCGTATATTTTTTACGCGCATTTCCCCCTTTCCCCCACATACGCAGCTGAACTCGCAGGTCCAAGCCCTACGACGCTGAGCTAGTGTAGAGGACGATAAAATATCAATAAAACCTCCAATCACACGGACTGCGAATGTAATTGATTAAGGGGTAATGACAACATCATCTGGGGCATTGCCGCATAGGTCCGGTACTTGTACGGAAATAAAAACCCTAGTCAATGGGAATCTCTTCCGAGATAGGCTTGTTGTTGTTGTCGTGGTTATGCTGTTTCTAACTAACCATAGGATTCATTCCCTGCAGGAAGCATATTGTAAATCTATTGGTTCGGTTTCGGGATCACTATTGATTGGATGCCTGGAGACATTTCTGGCTGATCTTAACCTGTTACCTAACCTCAGAGAGCCCTCACCTACATAGAAGCCAGGGGTTCCTGTACCATGATATCGCAAAATATCAAAGTGATTGATAATATAATAGCAACCATAGGCCCGGCAAATATTCAAACTACTACGGTAGTTCAAGCGCTTGCGGGGACCGATGAGCTAGACAAATATGTCTAGGTAAAAGATTGGAATTTATATTTATACCGCCATGTTATCCCCACATCGTTGGCGTGGCATGGTTCGAACTTTTGGTACCCCTAGATGCAGATTTCTAGATCTCGATGATGTATTCCATATCGATACAAGGAAATCAGGTTGTGCTATACTCACAATTTGATTTATTCGATATTGTACCTGGGCACAAATCTCGAAGTATGACAAAATACCTTGTTTATTACGTATAAATAGGCAAAATGCCTAAGATAAGGAAATAATTAAGATCGCTATGAGACTTAACAACACTTTGTCTCAAAAAATGTTAATTTCTATGTGACTATACGAATATTCCAAGTATATAGTTTCGCTGGAGTCGCGCCTAATGTAACCTCTTGTACCTACGTTTGAGACAGATGAGCTTTAGGAACTGCGAATGAAGTATATTTGCGAGAGCGAAGTGTTCTTGGCTTTTTTCTTTATTTTTCTTTTTTTTTTCCACCGAAGTGCAACCGCTTTGGTATTTCCCCCTTTTCTTTATGAAGGGGCTATAATTCGCCTTTTAATGGAAAATTCCAAGCAATACTTGAACTATGCCCGCTTCAGATTAACAAACTGATTCGACTCGAGCATATATAGTATATAATTCCAGACCAAACGTCTCTATACTAGCTCTTGGTTTCCCTTATGCCTAGTAACTCTTTTTAATATCTAGCGGACAGAATCCAGAAAGAAACCATATTATGCAAAGTATGAGGGGGCAGTAACGCTAACCATACCAAAGGAGAAAGCAATCCGTCGACATTGCTGCATGTATGTACCATTACATGTGATTAGATGCGATGACTTTGTGCCGTACCATATGATCTTGAGTTCACAACACGCAGCAAAAGCTTAGGTGATTGGGCTATATCTGGTGATAGCGATGGTGTACAGAGACTACATCTATAAAGCCACAAGACGATTTGGGCCATTTACTTAGGCAAGGTACGTTATTTTTACAAAGGACGTGTTAGACAGTATCAAGTATACAATAGGGGTACTAAAGCATACAGCACCTTAACGATAAGATACTCAAGGGAGTTTGTTTCATACTCTTTCAAATAAGCTAGCTACTTAACCTAGGTGGCTTTATGATGCTGCTTCCTGGGCTGCCATGTAGGTGTGAAAACTTCCAGTAGCCCGAGGGTACCCAATATTCGCTGTATCAGAAGTCGTATTTCCGTTAACCCCATCAGCCTGGCCATTCAATCTATCCCCATTGCATCCCTCATCAAGGGGAATACCCCAACCGCCCCCACCTGGCGTATGAATCACACATCTGTCGCCCTCCTTCATGTCGACTTGGCCTCTTGACCCGATATTAATCCACCTATCCCCGTCGTCCGTCTTCTGGACCCAATAGTTGGCGCCCGATTCCCCGTTCTCCCCTCCCATCATGCCATAAGGCTGGTGAACTCTTCGTTCCGTGATAAGCCCGAATGTCAGATCATATCGGCATTCCCAGTCTCGAACAACTCCGCACCCCCCGTTGAATTTGCCCCGTCCGCCACTCCCTTTCCTGATGGAGAACTCACGCAGTAGCACAGGATATCGCTTCTCGATGATTTCGACGTCCGTTGTCCTGGTGTTTGTCATGTGGATCTGAACCCCGGACGCGCCGTGCCACGTCGGGCCCGCGCCCTCGCCGCCGCAAATAGTCTCTCCGTACCCGAAGCCAAATCCTGTCTGAGGCTTGCCAGAGCCATCTTTGCAGTTCCCGAAGAAACCAAAGCAGTTCATACACCCCTGTGATCCAGATGCGGCTCTGAAGGCCTTGAGTAAGAGGTCTACCAGTCTTTGTGACGTGAGCGTGTTCCCGCAACAGACGGCAGGACCTGATGAGGGGTTAAGGAATGTATTTTTCGGAAGAATGACTTTGGTCGGTGCTAGACAGCCTTGATTCAGGGGGATATCGGACCCAATGAGGAGACGTAGTGTATATATCAAGGCGGAGTAGGTAATTGCGGGAGGGGCGTTCATGTTCGAGAGCATTTCACACGACGTGCCGGTGAAGTCGAATGTGCCGAACCCATTCTCATCCACGGTAATGGTGACTTGCATTCTTGATCCGTTATCAAGATAGTCTGTGGCCTTGAGCGGGCTGGACCCAAACCGCTTATAGGCAGACTTGAGATAACCACGTACTGCGACTTCAGCATTCTCCTGGATCTTGCGCATATAGAAGTGGACTGTATGTTTGCCATACTCGTCCATAAGTGCGTTGATCAGGTTGCTGCCCTTAGTGTTGGCGGCAACCTGGGCCTTGAGGTCTGACAGATTATCTCCCAAGCGTCTAGAGCCACTGCAGTTGGGATACTTGCCCGGTTCAAGGAGAAGTGCTACGATACCCTCTTCGTCGAAATGACCGTCCCGGACAAGGAAGAAAGACTTAATAGCCGCACCTTCTTGCCATAGCTCTGTCGAGTCACTAGAGCTTTGTTAGCAATGTTTCCATTACCCTCGAGATTGGAGACTCACGGTGGCATCGAATTACCGCGGAACCCTCCGATATCTAAGTGGTGTCCACGACTTGCTGTGTAGAAGCAGATCGATTTCCCTTCAGAATCGAAAACTGGCGTAATTACGGTAATGTCTAAAATTTATTTATTTAGTTACACGTCAAACTTCGGAAAAGATAGAGAAATTTTACCTGGCAAGTGGGTGCCTCCTGATTCTGGATGATTCGATACCAATACATCTCCGGGTCGAAGCTTGCCGTAATGGAGATTGTGCTGGTATTTAACGGCGTAGCTCATGCTTCCTAAATGCACCGGGACCTATGCGACGTTTAGCTTCGGAATATTCTGGGCAATAGATGCGTGTCTTACATGGGGAGCATTAGCCACAAGTTCTCCATCCGGGCTGAATATAGCACAGGAGAAATCAAGTCTCTCCTTGATGTTCAAAGAAATGCTGGTTTTCTGAAGGGTTCTTCCCATTTGCTCCGCAATACTCATAAACCTATGGCCAAAGATACTCAGTTTGATGGGGTCAACGACAAGTTCATGCTCGTCGTCAGATTGCTTGGACTTCTCATCGCTAAGATCTATCACCACGTGAGAAGTTAGTATTTTGGCCTTGGCCGACGGTACAAGCACAATTGTCTGTGTGTTATCGATGATGATTGACGGCCCATCAACCGTGCTTCCCGGAGGCAAGTCACCGAGTCGGAAAACTTTGGTGGGCTGGAGACCGCCATCCTCAAAGAATGCATCGACCTGCTTTCTGTTAGACTTCCATCATCTGGGTGAGGGTAGATCTAGGATAAACATACGATTCTCTCCTCCTTCGAATCGGTTGAAAACGCGAAGGTCTTTAGCTCTTTCACTAATTGTTCGTTTGCATGGCTTGATTCCCCACTCTTGCCCACGCCCCTTACTCGGATATCGTCAATCAAAACTTTCCTCTCTCGGGGGAAAATGAATGACAACTCTCGGAGATGCTCCTTTTCGAGAGCAGCCCTCCAATCACCATCGCTAGGCTCGGAAATCATAAAATTTGTATCGGTGCCATGATAACGCAGGTTGAGAAATGGTTCATGTTCAATAGCCGATGGGCTAGTGCCTTGATCAAGCAACCCATCTGTGACCTTTTTCTTCAATGCACTGATTCTTTCGTTGAGCCTCGGGATAGACTCATCAACAAGGGCTTCGGAACTCGGCTCTTGCGCTTCCTGCACCACCTCTGCCAGTGCCATTCCATAGGCCGATAGGATACTAGAGTACTTATGGATAACAATCCTGTGAATGCCTAACTTTGCAGCAATTTCGCACGCATGTTGGCCTCCTGCGCCACCGAAGGTGGCCAGGTTGTGTTCTCCTGTTTCAAAGCCGCGAGCCTCGGTCAGCGCTCGAATCGGACGGCTCATAGACTCGTTGGCTACGTCGATGAAACCGTGTGCGACCTCTCGGGATGACATAGAACGGCCTGTATCTGCGTTGATCTGGGCCGTCAGTTGCTCGAACTTTTGTGCAACAATATCGGAATCCAGGGGGAGGTCTTCATTAGGACCAAAGATCGCGGGAAAGAATTCGGGGAGAAGTCGACCTAGACTGTTCATAGCGGTTAGTAATGATTATTGGCCATCTATTCGTAAAATGCTTACAATAGGTTGGCATCGGTCACTGTTAAAGGACCTCCCTTGCGATACGACGCTGGTCCTGGATGAGCGCCAGCACTCTACTTTTTTGTCAACATTGTAAGTCATATAAAAAAAGTTGAGGATGCGACTGACCTCAGGGCCAACCTTGAAAAGTCCGTCACGCCAGAATAACATTGATCCACCACCAGCTGCCACTGTATTGATATCCAACTGGGGTGACTGTATTGACACACCCGCGGTTGTAGTTTCGAACACATGTTCAAATGAGCCGCCGTATCGGCTCACGTCCGTCGAAGTTCCCCCCATATCAAATCCAACAATCGGCGATTTCCCATCGTATGAAGTTCTAGCATGTCCAACTACGCCGCCTATAAACCGTGTCAGCGTCTTCAAACCCCAACATTTTCTTTGATCTCCCTCCAAATATATTATCTGACAAGATACTCGTAAGACGGATTTACTTACCAGCTGGTCCACTTAAAATGCCCCTTAAACCACTGAATGTCTTGTGATTTACTAGACCACCATCTGACTGCATGAATTCGCACGAGACGCCATCTAGATTTCCACCCTCGAAGCCCTTTGCGAAACCAGTTATATACCTTACGATTTCCGGAGTTAAGTATGCATCAGCCGATGCAGAGCTGCCACGAGAAATCATTTTGACCATATTGGCACCGACATTTGAAGACGTCGAGATATGTGTGAACCCGAGCTCCTTTGCGATCTCTGCGATTCTTAGCTCATGGTTGGGATACAAGTAGGAATGAGCCAGGCAGACGGCAAGGGTATCGATACCCTTACTCCTGATAGCTGATAGTTTCTGGTGAACTTCGGCCTCGTCTAAGGGACGAATAGTCCGAAGAATGTCGCCCGTAGTCCCTTTAACCAATACACCCGGTATTTCTTCGAGTGGTTTCCGGCCATCTTTATTGACATCCTCGTCGAACTCTTCCACGGTCAGCCTTTCAGATATCTCGACAACTTCGTCGTATAACAACTCCGGTTTGCGAATCCCGAGCTCAAAGAGCTTGGGTCTAGACTGATATCCAATATCGAGGAGATCACGGAACCCCTGTGTCACGACAAAAGCGTGTCTTGTCCCCTTCCTCTCCAGCAGAGCTGATGACTTGGTTAGATCAGATCCCAGAGTCATTTGCTATGATAAATCTCACCATTTGTAGCGACTGTTGTGCCCATTCGTATCGAATGGATCAGGTCCTTAGGGATCGGTGCACGTCTAGGTATTGGGCTGCCAGAGACCATTTCTAGAACTCGACGTATGCCTTCGGCTGGAGCATCCTCATAATTGGCAGGATCAACTGACAGAAGTTTAAGCACTATATCATCTCGTCCAGGTACTGCCGCCCAAACATCTGTAAATGTGCCTCCGCGATCTTCAGATTTGATTAGTGGTAACCAGACAAACCACTGAGCGGTAGAGACACTTACCAATCGCAAACTTGATACTCTTTGGCTGAATAGGTGAGACGGCAGAAGTTGTCTTATCGACTGCCATGGCTGATATCGATTGTTATCTGGTGTATCTTTCCCCAACTTGCAATATCAACATGCATCGATGTTCATGATAAGGTTCAAGAATAAGGGCAGTGTTCTCTGATATAGCATTGCATGTTGGAGTAAGCGAAACGCTCCCATGAGTTTTCGACTAAATCCGATGATAGGAGGCTTGCTATCGATACCATCGTTTCGAGCTTCCTTGAAGTGAGCAACGTATCAGCTGCCCCCATCTTGGCAACTTGATGCCGGGATAAGCCGCTTGTATGCCGGTCGATGATGTGGGGTTAGTAGAGACTACATGAGAATATGGGGGAGGGGGGCTTGTTAAGAAACAGTGCGAAGCTGATGGCATCCACAACGTAATTCCTGATTGGTTCTTCTCGTCGATTCGAACTTCCTTCACTTTTCGGCCCCTGTTGAGCTATCGGGGACTAGACCGCCATGAACCAATCGGTGGAAGGACTCCAAATCTGGTCTGTCTACGCACATGGATACAATGATTGACCCTCAGACATTGTGGGTCGCACGATAACGCCAATATTGAAATACTCCGACTTACATGAGAAGCGTAATGATTAACTAGTACTTGGGTAAGGAGGTATGGGTAGGATAGGTAAGTAAGTATTGACTAAACCTCTATCGACTGACTCAAAACCAGGAAAGACCCGAGATACCGTGGCTATGTGCTCTGATAACGTATCTATGTTCCTAGGTTAGACTAATAATGTAGAAACTAGCTTGTATAAATCAGACTTGTCTCACGTTTTGTGCAATCGTAACCAATACCAAATATCACGTTTAGCTTTCTAAGCAAAACAAGACAAGACCAACGCAAAAAACTAAAATACCATTTGTTGAAACTGAGAGCTTTCTAATGGCAAGCCCTAAAGCAGCAGACGATAAGTTCGGTGATGCGGTCGGACCTGTCATCTCCACGACAGCGGGTGAAATCACAAAACCTGCAGACGATGTCGTTCTTGATGATGCCGCCAGATATCTCGCTAACAGTGAGGAGTATGCTCCCATGACACCTGAACAAGAGAAGAATATTGTTAAGAAGATAGATGCTTGGATGATACCTTTGGTACGTTGAATATCAATGAATGAATTCTTTCATCTCATACAAGATCCGATCTGAAAATAGATTTAATTTTGCTGCGGACCCCCCCAACCCCCCTGGATACTTTGCCTTCTTTCCGCTTTCCAGTCAACTACTAACTATGTATCATGAACAGCTTCTCCTAGCTGCTACCCTAGGAGCAGTAGACAAAGTACAGATAGGAACAGCCTCGTTGTATGGATTTCAGAAAGACAACAACATGGTTGGTCAGGAGTACAGTTGGCTAGGAAGCATTCTGCCTTTGGGAGTAAGTAGCCTTGTGTGACTGCATAGGTACTTAGGCATATAAAGTTATTATATTAACGGTTGGAAAGACTCTCATAGGATTGGTTCCGGCCTCGTACCTTGTCAACCGAATCCCGCCAGCCAAGTTGTTATCCGGCGCCTCTATTATCTGGTCCTGTTTGACGATCTGCTACGCACCCTGCAGATCATGGTCCGGCTTCATGGCTCTGCGTTTTTGGCTAGGGTTTCTCGAGGCTGCCATCACCCCGTCTTTGACAATGATGGTAGCAAGCTTCTACAAGAAGAGTGAACGTAAGAACTATCCAGAGGCGTTCTGGGAATACACGTCTATTAATGCAAGTTAAAGATGGCAACTAACCAAGCTATGGGTGCTACAGAGCCTCAGAGAAACGCTATTGTTTTTGCTTATTTTTCGTCCATTCTCAACGGATTCTTCGCTTGGGTCGTCGGCCAGATCCCAGCCAGTGCGCCTCTTCTTAGGTGGCAGTACCTCTATATCATGACTGGCTCCATCAATGTCGCCTACTCTGTCTTCCTTTTCTTCATCCTGCCGTCGAGCCCCATGGACGCCCGATTCTTGACCCCCGAGCAGAAGTATCACGCCGTGCAGAGATTGGCGGAAAACCGAACCGGAATCAGAAACAGCCAATGGAAGTGGGACCAAGTTTGGGAAGCCTTCATGGACATAAAAATCTGGCTGATTGTTGTTTTCAACATCATCATCAACATTCCCAACGGAGGTCTTCAGACCTTTGGCTCGATCATCATCAACAATCTTGGTTTTACGTCGTTGGAAGCAAGTTTGCTCACAATGCCCTTTGGGGTCCTAGCAACGTCTGGTGCCTGGTTTTTCTCCTACATCGCGGCAAAGTGGCACAATAGGCGCACCTTAGTCGCCTGCATTGCACTATTGCTTCCTATACTAGGCACATCCATCGTTTATGGCCTGCCACGAAGCAACATAGCAGGGCAGATGGTTGGCCTCTACTTAATGTACTTTTACTGGCGTAAGTCTCTGTCCCTAATTTTTAATGTTGACCCCTTGCTCATTGGTTCTAGCCCCGTATGTCATCGGTATCTCGCTGCCCCAAGCCAACACGGCTGGCCAGACGAAGAAGAGCATCGCCTACAGTCTTGTCACCATTGGTTATGCGGCAGGAAACCTCATTGGGCCTCAGACATTCCGTTCAGACCAGGCTCCCAAGTATACTTCTGGTGTTATTGCCATGATTTGCAGCTATTGTGCTTCTATCGCACTAATGTTGATGTACTGGTTCGTCGCCGCATGGGAGAATAAGAGGAGGGACCGGAAGTATGGTAAGCCAGCAGCGCTGCATGAAGGAACAGCCGAGGGCTTCGTTGATGTTACCGATTGGAAGCAAGAGAACTTCCGGTATACCACATAAGCAGCAGCTTGACTGTATCGTAACTTTGTTTGAGGCATAGTGTTGTAAGTTACTGGCCATATGCACAGGCTTCGACGGTAGTTGGCTAGGTAGGAAGCGAATAGATGGTTCAAGCTAAGCTTATAGTCCCGTGACGTCCCTGAAGAATCTCCCAGCTTAATTTCGGATTTGAAATATTTATATCTCTTGCTTTCCATACACCTTCTATGACCTGTCGTGCTTTCTTTACGTTTCCGAGTTGCCTTGTATCCTGGAGTGCAGCAAGCCGGTTTAGAACCATTTTTCGGTCTTCGTCTGACTCGGGGCGAATGCCGAGGGTTGCGACAATGAAGAGAGGCCAAAGAACGGTGTTCGTTCTTAGGGATATATTGGGAATTATGGACAGGATCTGACAAGTGAGCCTGACCATGCAGGGTTCGTGTGGACTAGCGTGGTCAAGTCGCGCATAAAGATACATCAAGGTAGCAAGCCTCTTGGCCTCAGAGATATGGTGGGTTTCCCCTTTTGGTAGATTTAGGTTGGATCGATCACGTTGATTTAAATAATAAAGGCGTCGCTCTATTTCGTCACGCCATTGCTTTTGATCCCTATTTAAGGGCTGCTTCTCGTTCACGTTGGCACTATCATGAGTGGATCCTAATGAATTGATCTCCGAAATCAGAATGAGTAGCTCTTTTGAAAACCCGGTAAGAGTTTGGAGAGATCTAGGATCAGCGAACCCGCATAATATATTTGCCGTGGCACATGTTGAGGCCGTTGTTGTCGAGACAGTTGATGCGAGGATATCGTGAGAGACGAAATATGTCAGGGCGAAGTCTCGTAGTGACTGTTCCTCCACGTTGAGAAACTTGTTCCGCGATCGTGAGAAGAGGAACTCTCCCACAAATCTAGAATGCACTGTCCAACTTTCCGAACAGTCTTGTGAAATCTATTTGCTCATGAATAACTTGCTATGTCTCACGAGAATGCTACTCACATCATAGAAGCACAACATTAGTGCACACGCAATAGTTTGATCGCTGCCGAGGTCCACGTACGGTTCCTCAATGCCGTTATTTAAGGTACAGAGCTGGCCAACTGCTCCCCTGAGACTCCTTAGAGCATGAGCCCGATGAGACCACATGACCGGAAGGTATTCTGTTCGGCCTAAGCTATTCAACTGATTCGCAGCGACGGCCAATACACAGTGGAACAACGGTCCCTCGGGGAACGCAGTAGCGAGACGTAGAATGACGTTCCGGTAAGGATTCGAGCTTTGGTCAATCACGCATTGGGGAGCCATACATTTATCAAAATAGTCCCATAGGTATGCGTCGGCTTCTGACAAATAATAAGGTAAAATGTTACGCAACCTGCGCGAGTCGAACTTCGATGATCCCTCGTTATGAAATATTGATGTCTCTTCCTCATATTCAGTGCTTGTGAGCGAGTTACTGGATTCATGCGTTGATGCGCTGGGCTGGTATAATTTAGTGTTTGTGTGTTTTATCTCTGAGAAGTCTCCGTGAGCCACGTTGATGAACATCCAGGGGCGTATTAGTGATCGATCAAATGGATTATAATGACTTTCTCCCATGTTATCTGACAAGTCCTGGGTAGTGACAACCGTTTGCCAACTGAGTCGGATTTCGTATTTGCAAACGAATCCTAACCTCTCACAATGAGAACAGATTGGACGCTGTTCTGTGTCTGCAAGTCAGTAGTTACCATCAGTGAGAGGTCAATAGAATATTTACCTGGGCATTTTACTCGCCGTTCTATATGACATAGCTGGTTAGCCCGAATACCTCCCCATGATGTAAGGTATGAACCGTACCTCGACATTTACGGCATCCACTACGGACCCGTAATTCGTTCCTCACTTTCCGACCCATGATAGCCCAGATAGAAATACCCAGTTGCTAGAGACAGCACTGCATACAGATGGTTGGTTGATTGATGGGCCTCCGGTTAACGGTTTCAAAACACCAAGACACGTTATACTACCTGCTCGAAGTTGGAGGTCTGATAATATCACCAACGTCGGGTCTTACCCCGAGATGATCGGCATTGAAACCCACTCCCCGAGCTAGGAAGATAAGCGGACGCGTTCAACCAAGTTTAGTGTAGTGTGGTCTTCCTTATAGTCCGTGCAATTGCACTGTATGCCCAGATGGGTGGTAATAAGGTGGGTTGGTGGGGATTTTGATGGCATCGCTACTCTATTGTTGGTATCAACGACGATAGGCTATAATATTAAATCTCTCCACTTCCCCAACTTTTGTCTGACGACTCCACTTGATATCTTGTTACGTGCGTCGCTTATCTTCACCTCGGAACCATGCAAGTCGCTGAGACTAGCGTAGCTGTTTCAATGTGAGACTGGTCTTCTCAAGAAAGCATCAGACTCGAATGATGATGGCCCACAGTCGGCGGTTATGTATGCTCCTGTCAAAGCCGACATCGCAGAAACAGAATATTGGGATTGCTTTTGTACTTGTCGAGGATCATGCCATGATATGACTGACTGGTCTCATTTCAGAGAAAGTCTTGACGATACTAACCTAAGCCGGTCCTAGGTCATTTAATATAATATAATGACATTTTCCTACAAATAACATACACGGTATTGTTGCCTCCCTATGTTGTAATCGCGGCATTACAAAACCATCATCTTGTCAACTTTGAATATGGATAAATCAGGGCCCATCTTGATCCTAGGAGCGGGAACCTTCGGTCTCTCGACCGGCTATCATCTAGCAAAAGCTGGCTATAGCAACATCACCATTCTCGAAAAGTCGCACACGTTTCCGCCTCCCCTCTCTGCAGGAAATGATCTCAACAAGATTATCCGTGCCGAATACGAGGACCCCTTTTATACAGATCTAGCACTGCAAGCTATGGCGGCTTGGAAGTCGCCGCTATTTTCACCCTATTATCATGAATCGGGCTACTTACTCACTACGTCTGATGCTGCTCCTGAGAAAAGCAAGCACTCCTTGGCCAAGTCTTTACTCAGTATCAGCGAGCATCCCGCATTTAAAGACAAAATCATACCGATTGAGACAAGGGAAGATATCAGGAAGGTTGCACCAGTCTTTACCGGCCCCATGCATTGGAGGGGATATTTGAATAAATTCGCTGGATATTCTCATGCAGCAGACGCGTTGTCTGCTACATATTCTGCCTGCTGTGCCTTGGGGATAAATATAGTCCTTGGTGAAGAGGCCAAGTCGCTCATATACAACGACACTACATGCACTGGTGTGAACACGGTATCGGGTACAAGCTATGCTTCCTCACTTACCATACTCACGCTAGGTGCTTCGTTGGGCACTCTGCTGCCCCAAGTCGGGCGGCAAATCACGGCTAAGGCTTGGGCCGTTGCTCATATACAGCTCACGCCGACCGAAGCAGCCAAACTCAAAGGTATCCCGGTGACATATGCGCGGGACCTAGGGTTTTTCTTCGAGCCCGACCATCGAACAAATCTCCTAAAGATTTGTCCATCGGGAGCTGGGTATACTAATTACACCCACATCGCAGGCGCCGAGTCCGAACCTCAAGTGTCGGTGCCCCCGGATGATAATGACTTCATTCCCGAACGAGATGAGATTATGATACGCAAACTGCTGCAAGAAACACTACCTGAGTTGGCAGATCGGCCGCTGATCAATAGGAAAATCTGCTGGTGTGCGGACACATCTGATTCAGAGTATGTCATCGACTTTGTTCCTGGGAAAAAGGGAGTTATGGTCGTGGGAGGAGATTCGGGGCATGCTTTTAAAATGCTTCCTGTAATCGGAGCATGGGTCAAGGAAACAGTGGAGGCCGGACGACAGGAAAAGGATCGATGGCGATGGAAGAATGGGTCAGATGCTAGTGGTGAGGTAAGTTGGCGAGTTGGGGAAACAACCGACTTAAATAGCCTTCACTTATAGTGTCTAATACCACGTCTTCATGTCGGTGTTTTCGATAATCTATTCACATTTAAGTATGAGGGCTCATATAACTAATACCTGTACCTCTGGTAATGAACCTCAACTTATGACCGAGACTCTTCATTACGATAAATTGCCCCTATTAGTTACGGTCCATATTCCCGTAATTAATAGGTAGGTGCACTCTTACATGATAAATGGTTTAAAAGTGCAAGCTATAAATCTGATCACCGGACACAAGTCCAAAAGGACTGTTAGAAAACATAGAATTTGTTAAGGGGTAATATGCCTGTATTTAAAAACTAAAATAATTGTTTTAAAATAGCTATATTAGATCTGTTTTTTCATTTTATAAAAAAACTTTTAACTTTTTATATAAACAAGTAAGTTAGTTTTTTGCTTATAAGATTTTTTAGCCGTTAGCGCGTATTTTAATATTTTAAATATATAAAGCATAAGTATTAGCGCCTAACGCCGACCTCCTTAAATGTGTTGGACCTATTATTTATTTTTCTAGTCCTAACCCTTTACTTACTTCCATTTTTGCATGTTAGCATGTTGCTTAGTTGTTAGATATATGTAGACCCGCAGATCGGGGTATCCACATTGTAACAGAATTACTATTACACTACCTATGTACATATATATCTGGGCTTTTCACCCACCCACTCGACTCTTCTGGACTAATATACTTCATCTCATTTACTCATATTACTATCATTATAAGAAGGAAAATAGATAAAATAAACTAAGTAATTGAAAGTTGTCTTCCAAGTATGCCTTTCATGAACGCTTGATAGCAACTATAAATCTAGCGAGGGCCCAAATAGTCAAATATTACTTATTACTTATAGTCTATAATAGGGGTATCTCGATTTTAGGAGTAAAAGTTCTCAAGAAGATAGTCGATACCTGATTGCCGATAGTCATCAGTGTCAAGGTAAGCCAAATTCGTAACGTTGACATCAAAGACAAAGTTGTGGGGATCGTCAGGCGTGTACCGGGGCCACGCAATATGCTGGACTGATCCTGTGTAAATGGTTAGCTGAATGTCTTCGTTTATATTCATCTTCGACCCGGAAAAATACGTACCATTCTGCAGATTTGGATTACCGTTGTGGACAAATGCAACCCACATCTTGCTCATCATGTCTGCCAGCTCTTTGAATGTCTCGGGCTCCCCGGCAAAAGGATTGACGGAGTATCCAAGTCCTTCAATATTGTTGAACACGAACGCAACCTCCTGGAAATGTGTGGCTCCAAAGATCGGGGCGATGCCATTGACATGGACGTTCCACATATAGGAGTACACAGGTAAGCTAGCTTCGGTATAAGACTTCGCTGTGAGTCTCCTCCCGCTATGCTGTTGAACATCTCCAGCAAACGCTGCCACCCGCTTAAACTGCAAACCGTAGGGGTAAGCCGGCGGCCGACCCTCGTAAGATGCAGGAATTCCAACACTGGGGTCATCTGGATATATCTGACCAACGGTATCAGCTAGCGACGCTTGCATCCCTGAGCTCACAACGTAGCTGAGGAATTCGGCAGTATTGTTGATTCCCTGTTTTCCGTATGCAGTACCCTCATCGAAGTTGTTGCCCACTAGCAGCGAGACCTGCGCAAAGTTACCCTCACGTAGGAGCTTATAACCTTGGGCAGTCATAAAATCGCCATCGATCACCGCGCTGAAGGCCGGTGCCGTCACGCCCAAAGCGGTAGTCGAGTTGAAAAAGTTGTTGAGGGTCGACCACGGAAGTGCTCTGAGACAGTTTAGGCTGTTGGTCGAATTGCCACAGCCAGTCTTTTGAACAAGAGCGTTGAAATACGGCTGCCAGGCATCCGCTTCGACAAACTTGGCGACTGGGCTTCCACTCTCCATGATTGCGCTGCGGAACAAACCATCATGGTTTCCATCGTAAGCGACGAGCTGCATGCCGATTGAGCGAGCTCCAGCAGATTCACCCCATATCGTGACTTTGTCAGGGCTACCGCCAAAAGCAGCAATGTTGTCTTGAACCCATTGCATGGCCATGCGTTGGTCCCTAAAAGCTACGTTTCCGGCTCCCGCCTCTTTCATCTCGGAGCTGAACAAGAAACCCCAGTATGACAACCGGTAGTTGATCGAAGCAGCTATCATCGGCTTTCCCTCCTTAACTGATTGTTCTACGATCCAAGTGAGGTTATAGCGCGGGTCCCGCGAACCGCCCATAACGTAACTCTGCATGTTTTTGTTAGGCGCAAGATAACTCTCTCGGTCTCTCTTCTTGGGTCGAGTTTCTTAACACTTACACCACCATGAATCCAAACCGCCACAGGAAGCTTATCTTTATCCGAGGTGCCCGCTGGACGAACCACGTTGATCGTCAAGCAATCCTCGGAAACATAGTTACCCAGGTTCGAAGTATCGGAGCCATAGCCAATACACATCGGGCTGTATTCCGTAGCATTTCGGCGACCGGAAAATGGCGTTATCAGAGGTTGAGGCGCTGCGAATCGAAGTGATCCCGTGGGAGGTTGGGCATACGGAATGCCGAGGAAAAAGTCCTGTTCGTAGTTCGAGTTATGGACGCCATAGTAGGTTCCTTGGGACAATGCTACAGTCGGTTCGGGTTCGGGGGACGATTTGTTATTGCAGCGAGCCTCCAAATGTGGGATGGACGGAGCACATAGTGCAAGGCCCGGGAGAACCGCTAGGAAGAAACGGGACAGGGGAGAATGCATCTTGAATGAGTGACTGGGACAAAGCCGTTGATAGACGCAGATTCAACCTAGAGAGGAAACGAACCTATTTGATGCTGCAGACCATGGACCTACGGTATATATGAGAGCATACGATGCGCCATTTCTTTCGGAAGTCTTGCCCTTTTTTTATCACCAGTTCCATAATGGTCCACCTCAGTCTGGATTATGGTGGGCCGTACGGGAGCGGTGCGATGGCGACGCGTAGATAATACCGAGTCAGGATCAACTCCGAACGGCCGGTGATGAACAATACCCGATGACCACGGTTACCATCTTTCCCAGGCCTTGCATCAAGTTTATACTCGTATAGAACGGTCGATTCCTGTTCGTATATTATTCCGATAATTTCGTGTCCAGTCTCGCTGTCGCAAGTAGTTCCGAAAAGAAAAACTACTGTTGCGTGGGAGCATCCACAGGTTGAAATTTCACGAAAATCCATCAGTGTTAGTTTCACGATGGCCGCCCTCTAATCCCTTTTCCGGAATGGTGGACCCGAAATTACACATGGCTAGAGGGTCAGGCTAGCTTCGAAGGGGGTTCGAAATATGAGATCTTATTACTAGACTAGTTTGGTTCTCAAGTTGTCTATAGTCTATAATTCCTCCGACGCTATCATGGGAATTCTAATAGTTCTGTTGATAACTGGACCTCACTATAACTCCGCTTTATGATAGATCATCGGATATTCCCTCTAGGCGTGTAGTAACGAAAGCAGAGAACTATATAAACTTACAGGGAAAGGGGTTACGATGGCATGGATGAGAAATAGTATAATACGACCTGCCAATGTTATTAGTCAGGTATATTGATGCGCGACACAGTGGACTGGGCTGACTGGGTTATGTTTTCAGTTTCAGTACTATAATGTTCAACGATCCCGATATATCTCAAAATGCATGTTGGAACGACGATCCGACAACCCCTGCACTAGACCCGGTAGACTGTCTTATTCTGGGATAGTATTCGAACGCTATCGCTCTTTAAGGCCATGCGATGAAGAACTAGCGGGAGATGTTCACAATGCCCTTCAGTTTGACTGCGGATAGACGACTTGGGTAAAATCCAGCCAAAGATATCTAGCCGACCATGAATTTAAGCGAAGGGGGAAAGTGGTTCGACATAGTAGCAGAATCGGAAGCGAATGGCCATGTATACTCTATATTTTAAAATCCCTATAATATATGTGAGGGACTTATAAAACCGCCATCTGAGCATCAAGAACTCCTCGCCTCGAGGGCTTGGACGTGAGAGAACAGGGATGACTAAAAGAAAAGATACGTTCCATTCGTATGCATATGGGCCGCAACAGTGAACAGCGCGTGCCTACAAGGTTCGCATGATGACAATATGGATCGGATGTTTTCATGGTTGTTAGGGTGATCATAAGTCAGTGTTTAGTCAATTATTAAGCGCCGCCTCCTTAATGAATGGCTCCATTAACGCCGTAGTGGGATATAGAATGTAGGTAAAAGTATAGGTGTTATCTAGGTATTAGGAATCCCGCTCTATGTCCTTCTGATATACTGGGTCCAGGGACTTCAACTCAATAGAGCCCTCTTCGCCGCTCACTTTGCTCAAACGTTGGTGTTGTACGCTCACTTCCTCTGTTTTCATGATACCTCCAAAATTAGGACCTTCTTGCGGAGTCCTGCCACGTTCAAGGTCCTGCAGAGCTTCTTGTGATTCCTGCCACCCTGTTGTAGACATTATGAGAACTGAACTGCGACCGTAGTGAGAGGCCCGGCCATACTGTGTTCTCCTAGACTTAGAACTTGGCCGGGTCTTGTCTTGTCCTGCGTTAGATTGCGTAGTTTTTGAACGACTCCGGAAATAACTGCGCTGGCTGGACTTGAGTTCCCGATATAACATTCGTAAAATGGGTATCGATGCTGCCATGATTGTAACCGCTGGCTCAGCCAGAGTCCATATAGTGAGATCGGTTCGGTCATAAGTAATGTCTGGGCTTGTCATTGACAAAACCTTCACGGATTTGACTATACCAGTGACACCAGCGCTAATAATGAATGACAGTCAGTATATGGCATATTTTAAGGGGTACCCGGGGCTGTTTCTTACATTGCACCCATACTCATCGCTATAGCCACACCGATCTTTTCGCGACGAAGCATGGCCATTCCCATCAGGATCTTCCACGGCAAAAAAGCAAGCACAAAGTCCATGATGGAAGAGTAGACTTCGGCAATAAGTTAGTGCTATGACATCTTCAACTCGTAGTTTGAACTTACAGGCAGCAAATAGCTGATATTGATTAAGGCGAACTAAGTTCCAGCATGTGCCTGGGTATTTGCTATCCCATACTTTCTGGATCGGGGTACATTTCGCAAGTCCGAAAATCCAAACAAGATTCATCGTGACGTTGATTGTGACAATGACGAATATAATGAATCGTTTCAACCATTCGTTCGTCAGGATCCGGTATAGCGTGAGGGCAAATGACGTTTTGCTCCACGCCGTCGCCATGATGCCAAATGCTGCCACCAAGATCGTATTGAGTTTGATCGTCTTGAGGTTTTCATCGCTAACTGTCCAGTAATGACGACCAAAACCAAGAGTTGTAATGTAGGTGTTTATAGACACTGCGATCAATAATGCTATCTGCAAAAAAAAAAATTCAACTTGTTAGCGACGGTCTTGTAAGCGGTTATGTGAAGGGCGTACCCAAGAGGCTATCATCAAGTGGTCATCCCACCACAATCCCCTGCCACGCCATAACTTGCAGTATATGCGCAGTATCAAAAACACCAGAGCCGCTCCAGCTAGGGACCAACATGCTGCCATAAGGCGAGGGCCATTGTTATCCTCCATCCTTGCGCGGATCAGAGGTACACATATGTGCGTTTAGATAAGATATGAAGGTCAAAGTTCAGAGAAGAACAATCAAAAAACACATTCACGGAACTCCACGTCTAATAAGATCGCTTTCATGGCGATCTTTCAAGACCATCCTGAAATCGGCGCTCGCATGCGCTCAGACAAACTACTGACTAGTTCGCACTTCAGCTCGCTAGAAATGGGTGTCTATTGTCCTACACGTGGTGCATGGGGTTTGAGCTGCCTTGGGGGGCTTAGGTTGGAAGAAATTGTTGGTCTATTGCTCTGCAGTAGTCTGTATTAGACTGAGGATCGGCAACACTGGACCGGCGCTGGACTGAAGACCGAGTCATTAGACGGTAAAATTTTATCACCCCGGATTCAGACACTAGTCGTCTAGCGCCGGGATTCAACTCACGAACTGGATCTTAGGTTAAAGTGTGGTCCTTTCTGAGATGTGGCGTTATTTTCAGGCCATCTTGTCCCATGACTCTGTGGTTGATCGCATTTCTGTACAAATAATTAAAGCAGTTACATCCGGTATATGTAATCTGGAGCCGCCGAATTACTAACTAATCTCTTCCAGTGGTCTCGACAAGCCTGTAGACACGGATATATCAAGGCAAACTAATACATCACGACTTTGAGGTTTAGTTTCAGGGGAAGCAACGAGGTAAACTTACCGGATGCTAATACCCCGACGCTGAGAATGGCATGAATAAGTAAATACAACGGAGATTAGAGAGTTCACATGTAAGTTCGAGAACACCAAGAAAGATATTGGCTCTATCATTGGCTACGTTACATTGTGAGACAACCCTGAAAACGCAGGCGAGAAAAAGACCCCTGGAAATCCCTCGAATTTCGGTTGTAGTTCGAACGTATCGGAGAAACACCGAAGCAGAAAGCCTAGAATGTGCCAGCTTGCCCCCAAATCGCTAAAGCACCATCAGGCTATATGTGGGATATTTTATTATTCGACAGACACAGACAAGTCTACGCTAATTAAGACGATCCGGCCGTTTCGGCTGCCTTAAGTTTTTACTATAATTTTATCGACCGTTGGGCTGTGGGGTTATACTATATTTTTATACATATTTTATCTGAACCAAGGAGAGCACAGATCTGGATGAAGTGAGTCATCTCCTTGGTAAGGCAGGGGTTATTTGCGTTGACGATTACAAGCATGCTCGCCATTTGCTATTTTTAATCACAAAATCAGCCTCAACTCTCTAGAGAAGATGACAATGTTAGTACTAAAAGGGTCAGACTAGAACTGAACAAAATATTTGAGGGTATTCCCCAATTCAATCTTATGCGCTTATTTTTCTTCGAAACAGTCTCGTTAGGTATCTTGACGTAAACCGTTATACCTACGGAGACGCTTTCTTTAGCTACGCTTAACTATTTAGACACTACTAAGTCTAGTGATCGGTAGTTTTCATCAGTCATCAAGCCTTGTTTAGGTACTTGAGTTTTTCTGACTAACAAATTTAGATACATGCCAATGCCAGGATAATCTGGCGGCCTCATCGGAATGGCTTCTTAAACTCGCCATATATAGATATTCAAGTACCTACCTAGGTAAGTTTTAGTATATTATGTTTCACTCCGTTATTTTTAAACTATGCTGTAAAGCTATATCTTGTTACTATGTCCACGTTATGACCTCAAGAGGTCGTGGGAATAGGGGCTAGGGTTTGTAAATCTAAATGTTATCCCGGAAATTCAATAGCACATCAAAGGGCCAATGACTTTATCGTCAACGTTCCTATGACCACTGCTGACCTAACACATAAATCAACATTTCGTAATCGCTTTCGAGTCCAAAGTCTAGAACATCTTCAGTGGGAAACTTCAAGTCGAAGTAGGAACTTCGTTGACCAGGGTTAAGTTTGGACTAGGATTAGTTATTTATTACAAACATGTTACCCGCCTTTGATATTAAACTTTCGGCAGTACCGCCTCCCATATCCATGAGAAAATATCTAGATACGGAATGAAAACTAACATATCTAGGGAATTACAAAAAGATATTGCTAGCAGTAATGTATTATATACTGCACAACAAGAGTAATGAGAAGGGGGCCAGAAAAGTCGGCAGTAAGCAATATGCTATCATCACAGGGGGTAACTTTATTAAAGAAGTTAGGGCATACCTAACATTCCCATTCATTTTCCCATCTAAGTAAAAATATAGAGAAGAGACGTAGCGTTGTGGGCACTTTGGGCACTAAGAACAATAGAACTAGTTACCTAGAGCAATTAGCCTCGTATATAGTTTTTTATGTTGCTAATATACGATACACTCGTTAGCAAGAGACTTATACACCGGATTGCTTACGTATAGCGATTCATTCAGTTCTAACGCCAACTAAAGATTCTATAGTCCTTAGCCCCTCGAAGCCTCATACAAGCGAGGCGAGGGTGGTGAGCCTCTTCCATCCTCAGTTCAATAGCAGCTAAAGACATCTATGATACATTATAATGCTTTTCGTTCCTTATGTTTTTACCTGAACTCTTTACTTCCTTACCCGTGAACTATTCAAGTACCTGTACAGCTACAATGTTACCTGGGTGCCTAACTATACAATGTCATTTAAAGTTTTTCTTTTACACATGATGATTGTAAACATGATTTGTATATTAGGCTGGGGCTTGCGATATGGCACATGAGAGCAGCAAGGCTAAGTCTACGCCACTGATATACAGAGCCATCATTACGGTTTACCCGTACCATCCATACTTTCTAATTGTCATTTCACGTGGCTATCCAAATGTCACAATTTTGATATATTATTCCAAAAAGAAATGTACGACATGTCACTGGGACAAGAAAGATCCCAGATTAGATTAGCATGGCATCGCCGCATGAAAGACTCAAGTAATTAATTACTATGCGAATTACCAATTCCTATAAATACTTATGAAGTATAGCAGTTCACTAGGCTATAGTTTTCGTAACTCGTGCTCCATATATGTCAGGGGTTAGGACGGAACAAAGAAGGTTTTTGTATATAGGTACCTAGGTAGGTAACAGTAAACATCCGTAGTTATAGTCTAGTTCTTCGCACAACGTGTTGATTACCTAAGCGCTTGCTTGGTCCTTACCTTCTTTGTTCTGTCCTAACCCTTGACACTGATGTGATGATGTTCAAGGACTAAAATGAATTAATGCTAAAGTATAGTTGTGTAGGTACTTCGATATACAGAACACCTTGAATTAACGTCTGAGAGGTTAGAATGAAAAAAAAGTTACCTAAAGTTAAAGTCATTCGTCGTATTTTTTTGGAATCTGAAAACGCTTTTCTGTTCTTCAGAATGTACGCACTTCCGTGTATGCATCTCATAGTCTAGTCCACCACTCACTCCTAATAGTCAGACATTCTCCCCCTATTATTGAATTGATATGTTGATGGAACTAAATGTGATCATATCCAGGTTCCCATTTATAGGCGAATCATGCACGCAATGACACCCTTACAGACAAATCAAGTCAGTCTATATACCTAGGTATGGAATATTTATCTGGTGACCGTGGATAGAGCTATTTTTCGCATTCTCAAACATAGAAGAGAGAGAGAACGAAAAACACTAGGTACGTGTACGTAGTTTGTTTGGAAATGTCACAATAGTGAGTTGTTGGATATATAAAACTTCTAGATTATACTGTGTAATATCAATGATTCCATTCTTAAAAAAAGTTATGCTGGGGCTTTACTATATCTATCATATATGTAAATCAAGGTTAGAGTTTGAGGTCCCTGAAAAAGAAAATACCTAGAAAATGTTGACACAAGTTTAAAAGAAAAGATCTCCGCTGTTTCCGCAACCGTGCTCAATTGGTGGCTTGAATGGAATATAAAATGTCCTTGCTTCTCCGTCCCTCTCCCCCGCTCTATCTGCAGGTCTTTCGTTGCCTAACGAGAGAAGTTAAGCATCCCATCACCTTCAACGAAAGTCACGAACGAATCACAGCTTAATTGTTATAGGATCGAGAGAAATTGTATCATTATTTTGCCTTAGGTCAATGATTATTGTGCTCGGAAGCTGCGGATTCTGACAAATCCATCCCTTTTTTTTCAAAAAAAAAATTTCAGAGAGGATCTTGTGCTTAGATAGATATGGCTAGCAGAAATATCACTAGCGCCGCAGTTCTATACCGACATTAGGATGGCGTGGCATGATTCATTGAAAGGTGGTCAAATCCTATGGCGGACAAACGGAAGAGAGAGTTTTCGCGTCTTCCTAACCAAGTAGTTCAGCTTACTCTGGTCTCTCTGCTTTGACCCCTTCAGGCGTTTTGTTGAGGCGATGGCACATATTTAAACCCACTCTGTGCATGTGCATAGCTTCGTTCCGTATGAGCGGGAGTCCTGGGTGCTGAGTCTGACTAGAGCGTCACTAGGCTCTATGGGTTGTTCATTATCAAGCTACAGTCTCCAACAAACCATATAAGCTTCGTGGGGTCTTCTCTACCATATACAAATTGCCGGACCAGCGGGTAAGATCACCAACTCTGATAATTCTCGTATGTAAGACGAGCTGGGCTGATTGGTGCTGTCCTGCATACGCTACATTAGCTTCATGTGGGGAAGTGGGCAGAGAAACACCCCTCGAAAAGTTCTTAGTGGAGAAACCTCTCCAACTCGAACATGGGCACCAATAATGAGCATCGAATGTGCTGTCCATTCCCCCAGGTTTATCAACCTAGTCGTAGATTCATATTCGATAGTGGATCTGGGGTTCTCATAATCATCGTGAATTATTGGCCGCTGTTTCAGTACAGGTTAGACGGCTTCTTCCCCCGCAAAACCTCCTTTTTGTTACTGCTGATATTATTAGTATCTAATAATGATATGGAGTATAAATACATGTAAGAGCTGGGGCATCCTCTTGATGAGTGTCTTGTCTTTGCTCTAGCTGTCACCTGTCCCCCAATATACTACTCAATATAAGCTTAGGACTCATTGTACTTATAGCCTCTTGAGCCAACACTTCGCCGTAAGTTTGAGAGACACAATGGAAGGAACTAAGGTGAATGGAGTTGAGCACGCGGATGATGTGAACGGTAATCATGAGTTCCTCCATAAGGACGTGCGTCCAGACCTTGCTATGAACAAGATCAAAACCGCCGGGAGCATCTCTATTTCCCCGGATCTGTTCGAAAAGCTCTACCTATCCCCCCCAAACCAAGTCAAGGGAGATCTAAGAAAGACCTTTGGAAACCCTACACCGATGTAAGTAAATTTGCTAATCAATTTCTCGCTGCTCGTATACTGATTCACTTGTGGTAATTAGTGGTCTTCTTGGCTTCATTCTCTCCCTCGGTCTTCTCAGTTGTGATCTTATGGGGTGGCGTGGGGCTGGTGGCAGCGGCGCTGCAAGCATGTAAGTCAAGTCTCTAAGTAACCAAGTAGGAAATTAATCTAGTCCTAACGGTTCGGCATAGACCGGCATACATATTCTTCGGCGGAATGCTCATGACCCTGGGTGGTTTGCTGGAGTTTTTCCTTGGGAACACGTTTCCGTGTATCGTGTTCGTTGCTTTCGGCGCATTTTATCTATCATTTGGCAGCACCTTGCTGCCCCAGTTCAATGCCTATGCTGCCTATGCACCATCGGATGCCTCGTCTCCAGCTGCTGGTCTTCAGACACAAGGTTTCAACGCTAGTTTCGGTGAGAGGAAACGCCCCTATTATTACGAACTTCTATCTAATCACATGTGTCCAGGTTTTTTCACTCTGTCAATGATGATTCTCTGTGTTGTATTCTTAATTTGTTCCTTGCGGACTAACATCGCTTTCGTTATTATATTTATAAGTCTTACAATGACTTTCGGCTTCGTCACGGGTGCGTACTGGGCCCTAGCCAATGATTATGTGGGAAACGCCGGGTTTGCGAGCCGGATGTTAGTGGTAAGTCTAGAACTCATCGCCCCCCCCCCCCCCCCCCCCCCCCAAACACCGGAGCGACCCAAAAATAGACCCACCACACAAAAAACAAAATGAGCCACAATCAAGTTCAAAGATAACACAAGAACAAGTGCAGC